>CAJUYH010008858.1:0-14745 GCA_910591685.1 Galerucella tenella
TTTGGATTTATTTATCAGACTATCAAACAGATGTCAGATAACAAATAACCAAAGTTAATGCGCATGTCCCATCGCCGGCACGAAGTACAAGGCGAAGTTAAAGTTTGCAGCTTGCAAGAAATTTCGACGACTTCAACTCTGACGCCAAATTGCGTTGTAAACGCACACCGAAATAGATTTGCCACTTGGCCAGCGAATTGATTACGAATGCACCCTTAGGCTTCACGCCCCGACCTACTGAGGACTAAAGTTAACCATGGTAGGACCTCGACTAAATGCCTGGTCCACTCCTCCAACTTTCTGGGGGCCGGGTCTGTCAAAATCAATGTGAAAATGACTGTTCCTTCAGTAACCATTAAATGGGTTGGATATTTTTTTAATGACCATCATTATGTGGATGCATACTCACAATTATGTATTTTTAGAAATATTTGTTTGTTTATGTATGTATAATATGTAATCAAAAACTATATTTATCATAAGAACTACCGCACTTGTTGTATTTATATAAACGTTTATGCGAGATGTTAAGATTGTGCATTATTTTTTTATAATCGTTAAATATTTTGTAATAAAATGAGCTTATTGTTGTATTTTTGGGTATAATTATATTCCCTTTCTATATTTGAGTATCTTTAATCCTTCCTATACAATAAATTTGGTATTCCTTTGAGTCATATTCAAACAATTTTATGGTAGGAAAAGAAACAAGTACTTGTTTTTATATTCATTTCCTTAGATATCCTTACGTTATTCTGGTGCTAGGTGAATAGTATTTTAATCAACAAGCATAAAATGATGGATATTAATAGGAATATTGCAGCTCGAGCGATGCTAGCATTTAAAATTTTGATAAATTCATTTCAACAGTTCATATATCAGATTTGTTACCTTTGTGATTCTTAATTCAATTGGGAGTATGCCTTGCAGATCTCAAGCAGTCATCAAGGTAAGAGGTGGAAATACACATTATTAGTAATTGTTAGCAATAATTGATTTTTCTGCCTTTCTCTGTTCCATATATTCTCATAGTCCAACTTCGTTTCCAATGTAAACTTGCTGCTTCTGATTCAATATGGAGTATTAAGTTCAGCTCACAAAATACAGAAAGCAGTTTTGTAGATTTTAAAAATATTAAATGAACAGTTAAAACTAGCAATTCTTAATTTATGTATTACTTAACATATAAATTAGGTTCAGCAGCTAGATAAAAAAATTTATTGACATAATCTCTGAATAATATTTAATGTTTCCCTTCTTTTTGTGATTACTGTCTCTGGCATCAATTTGGGACAACCAAGGATTTTGCCATAATGACAAGCATAACTTGATAACTGTTCAGCATTGCAAAGAACATGCACGCCACAATCATAACCATTAGTTTGTTGAAGACAAGGTACATTGTGAACTTTTCCTTGAAATGGAAATGAAAAATATTTCAAAACCTTTTCTCCAAGTTCTACAGCTTGGCTATCATTACTACCTTGAGATGAATCAAAATGGAACACCATTCTTTCTGGTCTTGAAAAAACTAAAAATAATACAATCTTCAATTATACTATTCACCGAAAAGCGTTCAAAATGTTTTATGAATATTACCTAAAAGGCTCCAATGTGAACCTCCAGATGAGTCAGTTAATTGATTGTCATTTAAAGCAAAGAATATAAATTCCCTTCTCAAAGAATTGATCAAAGGATCCAGAAAAATATTTATTTCGCTTTGAGGAGATACTTTTATGCATTGTGTTACTTCTGGTGTGACAAATAATAAATGATCAAAATCTTTAAATAAATCGTTTTCTAGATATTCGAAATAAAAGGATATAATTGTGTCATTTAGCCAGAATGGGCCTTTTAGTAATTCTATGTCCGATGTTCTCAATAAGCTTTCATTATAGCTCAAGACGACTTTATTACTCATTTCTCCGAATAAAGAAATTTCATTGTAAAACACCTTTGTATCATTTTATTTTGATTTTATAAAATTTTGAAAGTTGAGGTTAAGGCTTACATCTCTTCTCTTTTTTAAACTTTGTATGTCATCCATAGAGTACTCTATGATGTCATCAGCACGGCTGACCTTTGGAAGTTTAGATGTAATGTAAGATGTAAGGAATTGGAAAAAAACAAATGAATTTGTATTGTATAATTCAATAATGATTCAATGAACATAAATAATAATTTTCCAGTGAATAGCTTATTTTAGGTGAAGGTGAAGTAGTTGAAATAGTACTTCTACTCTACGTTCGAATAATTTTATTCTTCTTTTTTAAGATTGTATTTGACCTATTTGACATTTATACAAAAACAAGAAATGTTTTTGACTTGAGGAAAGGTGTTTTGGTAGTTTAATAATGTGATCACTCAATTTAAATAATAATTATCTACATTCCTTCGGTCTAACAGTAGTAACAGTTGTGATAGCTGTAATTCAATTCAATAAAATGGATATTTTTGCTACCGTTTTTTGGGGTTGTATTTCAGTATTATTTGGCATAATTTTAACTTTGTGTGTACAGTATTATATTTTATACATTTACTTGAAAAAGAGCCCAATAACAAAGCCTTCACAAACGAAAAACTCAGTTGACTACAGCTTACCACAGGTATTTCTTGTGGCTCAGAAATATTCCTTATTTTGATATACCTAACAAATATCAAGTACCTACTTGTTTACTAGAACCTACATGATACTTTAAACTTTGTTTTCTTTCTCAATTTCTAGACTTTGTGTGGAACTTATACCTAAATAAAATATAAATCATTTATTTTTTGTATATTGATGCATAATATGTACTAAAAATAGGTTTTCACTATGCCATACCTGAAGTAAATAAAGGCCAAAAATTATTTGGTGAAAATGAATATACAGGTCAATGTTTTTGCTTAAAATGAATGTAAATGATCAAAAACTTTTTAATTCTTGTATTTATCATGTTCCTACACATATCTAATATTGTTATAATTTATCCTTACTTTGGTATGCTTACTTTGCTTCACCTTGATTGACAGTACATGTTATATACAATTACTCAGTTACCCATTAGATTGTTGGTGATATTGTTATCAAACTATTGCTTCCTAAAATTTCCAGGCCATTAAGAAACAATTAGAAGCTGAAGATGTTACAGACCAGAGAAAAGGAGCTAGTTTGCCTATTAGTTTAGTATTACAGTTTTTATTTCATGAGTTAAGGCACTCTGAATATATTAAGCGATGGCTTTACAAAAAATTGAGCCTAGAATTTGATGAACTGTTGACAAAGACTACAATAGGAAAGTTTTTTGATAGCATTACAGTAAGTTGATAAGTTTAAATTGAAGTTTTACTTGAATGTGTTTATTGGTAAGCATCTTATATGTATTCTAACAAAGGCAACTATTGTACTGACACTTTATTTCTAATAACTTTAGTAGGTATATTATAAGTACAAACTTATAAAATGGTTGTAATGTTTTAGATTAGAGCTATGCACTTAGGAACAGAATTCCCAGATATCAAAGATATCACAATAGATTCTGTTAAATTAGATAAGAAAGAAGGTTTTATTGAGACTGTTAGCTTATGCCTAGATTTGGATTATACAGGAAATTTTTCATTAAGTGTTGATGCAAAAATGAAATTTGGGAAAACTGCATGTTTGTCTATAAAAGGTTAGTATTACTCCCATTAAAGTAGATATTGAGGTAGATATACAACAAGTTTACAATCATGCACAAAAATCATCGCCAATATTGAAATATTTATCAATAAATTCCTTAATTAAATTTGGAAATTAATTTAAAACATTTAAGTAATGGTCCACATAGTAAGTTCAAGTATAATATATTATTCTTTGTACTAAGGAATGGGTCAGAGACCCTAGGAGCAGCCTCTGTCTACCCTGAAGAGAAATTTCAACTTTCTTCTGAGATTGAACTTAAAAAGGAATTAGGCACAATATTACATACAGTACAGGATGATCCCAGTGCATGGTTCTAAACTAAATAGTCACAGAAACCAAACCAACTAAGAAAAAACTTCTAAAAATCGATAAACCTTTATGAATATTGTGTTTATTTGTACATTTCAGTGAAGAGAATAAGTGGCCAAGCAAGACTTCAGTTTTCAAGACAGCCATACTCTCATTGGTCTTTTAGTTTCTTTTCAGATCCTCTCTTAGATCTGCAGGTAGAATCTCATTTTCAAGGAAGACAACTACAATTAAATATAACAAACCTCATTGTACATCAAATTAAAAAAGCCATTAAAAGAAAACATACTTTGCCAAACTACAAATTAAGGTAGGTAACTACATTTATTACAATTAAATAATAGTAGTAGACAAAAAGTATTTTCTAAAAAAATATCTCGAAAAATATCAAATAATCCAGATATCCTTAGCATTTCATGTATTCAAGGAAATTGAATATGTTATCAACTTTGTGAACTTTTTCTTGTTTTTGTAGATACAAACCATTTTTTGTCAAAATGGATCCAAGTCAATTGGATGCAGAAGATAATGAAATTATTCCTCAAGGACAAATTGAAGTTACCTGTGTAGAAGTATCAAGGCTTTCTCTTCCACCTCTCATTCAAAATATTTATTGTACAATGGCTGTGGGCAAGTATTTTAAAGGAATCCAATTCTCTTGAAAACCAGATTTATATCTCGATTCATATTCATATTTATCTTCCACTTTGCTTCTAATTTGAAACTTTTACTTTGTTATATTAGATTTCACTTTTGATATCTATTTATTTCGTTATTACTTATGTAATTTTTGTTGTTTCTCTAGTTTTTGGTCCTTCACCTAGATACCCTAATTCTTATTTTTAGATAACATACCTTGGATCTCTATATACCATAAAGATGACACCATGTATATGATATTGGAAATAACCATGACAAAAGATCGACAAGCTCAACTAGGTGTAATTTTTAAACAAGAACAAGGTTTGGTATTAGTTGATAGTGTTTCACCCCACAGTATATCTTACAAGTCAGGCCTAAAGCCAAATGATATAGTACTTGCAGTTGACAACCGTACAGTTCAAACAGTACCTCAAGTTACAAAGTTGATCAAATCTATAACTGCTACAAATGTTACTTTAAAAGTAGAGAGACCAGCTGAAAACTACAATATCAAATCAAAGTATTCTGAAGAGACTGAGGTGAATACTAATCAGTTAAGGAAGTGGCAATGATTTAATTCATCATTTTTCTCCAAAGGTAATCTGTCCTACTCCTACACCAGAAGTACCAGATGAGACTGAATTAACCCAAACTGAACAAGATAATTTCATTATAATTGAGACGAATAAAGACACTAGAAAGAGAGTACCGAAAATAATTCCAACCAATGAAAATATGACTAAATTTGCTCAGACTATTGGAAATTTTAGTTTGAGGAAACGGAAGACATCTTTCTCTGGTAAGTGTGTGTGTGTTTCACATAGTGACCTTGATCTGAGATCAATTGGCCAGTTTTCTTTTGTTAGTATTTACAATCATTTTAAATAATCCTTCAAACATTTCCTTTTTAATACGTATGTTAGTAATGTAGTGAGTTTTTTTCTAATTTTCATCATTATAATATTTCATTTTTATATAAATATATACAGGGTGGGGCAATCTTCTGACATCGGAGGATTACATTGGTGGTGAGAGATAGAACTTCATAATTTTTTGAGAGCTAATACAGCTACTGAGGGCACATTTTGAAAATACTTTCGATTCTACAGGGTGTTCCAAAACCATGTAGCAGCACAAACTTACATTTTTTTTAATGGAACGTACTATATTTTGTTTAAGAATCGAAAAGATCTCACCGAGAGCGTTACAAAAATATAGCACTCTAATATATTATAAGGGTGTTTTACAAAGATATGGCCTATTATTAGCAAAAAAGACCTCCTCTTTAACACTCTGCAGAACAGTAAATTGAAATAAATCAACAGGTCTTTCTGTTCAAATGTCATACACACATCATTGGCTGTGCTCAGTATTAATTACATTTTTCATCGGTGGCTTCTTTAATACAGGGTGAAACAAAACGCAAATCAAACAATATCTCAAAATTTTTAAATGAATCACCCTATAAGTCTTATTACAATTTGTTAGTACAATTAATAAACTTTCAAACGATGTAGTAAACTTAGGGCATTAGTTGATGGAAAATCGTAGATATTTTATGATAATGATCAAAAACAAGTATTTTACATACACAAATTAAATGGTATTAAATTTTCACATGCAACATCTTGTGAATTTTAACATTTCTAAGGCATACATTCTAATCGTAATTTTGGATGCATCTAAAATATATTTTGCTAATAATTGGCCATATCTCTGTAAAACACCCTTATAATATATTAGAGTGCTATATTTTTGTAACGCTCTCGGTGAGATCTTTTCGATTCTTAAACAAAATATAGTACGTTCCATTAAAAAAAAATGTAAGTTTGTGCTGCTACGTGGTTTTGGAACACCCTGTAGAATCGAAAGTATTTTCAAAATGTGCTTTCAGTAACTGTATTAGCTCACACAAAACTATAAAGTTCTATCTATCACCACAACGATGTAATCCTCCGATGTCAGAAGATTGCTGTATATATACATATATATTTATATTTTTTTTCATTTCATTTCATTTTCTTTTAATTTTTTTTATATTTAATTTTTTTTCCAATATTTTTTTTATACATCTAATTTTAATTTTTTCAAATGCTTATAAATGGTAACATATATATTTACATTCCGCAGACACAAAAGCGCATCTAAGTTGGTAGGGAGTGCTGCTCCCGCCATGTGAAGATTTCTGTAGAACTCTGCATATTCTTGATTGTATGAAAATTATGATCTGCAAAGTTCCCATAATCGCCGCAAGGGCAATTTGGGGAATCTTCCAGACCAATTTTAAACCTATATTCTGGGTATAACCCATGTTTGCTTCTCAATCTATTCATTGTTTCAATGAGATGACGATTTGATATACCAGAAAACCAAGGTTCGTCCAAAATGTTCGGGTGGATATCGTGGAATTGGACGCCTTTTACACAGTTAGAATATTGTTGCTGCCATTTATTGAGTAGATTTTTCTTAAATAAGGGTCGGTCAGACACTGGAGAAAACGGTTCTTCTAATGGATTCCCATCTCTCGAGGCCGCTTTCGCTAACTGATCGACTTTTTCATTACCTATAATACCCCGATGTCCTCTAATCCAAACCAGAGTAACCAATTTGTCTCTATTATCCAAGGTATTTACTACGGCGATTGGGGTGGTGCTTGATACTTTATTTGATATTGCTTCTATAAAACTTTTGCTGTCTGTAAAAATTACAAAATTTGCCTTTTTATGCATATTTATGTATACTAGTGCTTCCAAAATAGCTACAAGCTCTGCCGTAAATATTGACGTGTTATCTGGAAGTTTATATTTTCTTGACACTTGTCATTTGAATGGAAAAATGCACAACCAGTATTTTCACTTATTTTTGAACCGTCTGTAGGTAATTTATATAAAACTCTATTGATTAGTAGCATAATTAGTTGTCCGATGTAGATTGAAAGGATAATATCTCTTTCCACTAGCGTGCGGAAAAGTGAATTTGTCATGTTTTTGGGGAGTATACTGACATTTGAATATTTAAAATATATATTTGTATGATTGTAGTTTACCAAATGACTGAAAAATTAATAAATTCATTATAATTCTGCTATAATTTTCAATAAAAAAACAATTTATTTTTCAATCATTTTTCAATGGCCCTGGTATAAGCCTCATCAAATGAATGTCAAATAATAATATTTAATTTGTTGATATGTATTCAATAGGAAATGTTTCTTTATGTTAACTTTTGGGCTTATTTCCGCATGCTAGTAGAAAAAATAGTGTACCTAACACGTGCGTAAAGTGACTTTTCCGCACGCATTGCTGGCCGAACTCGCTGAAGCGTCGTTCGGCCATCTGCAATAGCGTGCGGAAAAGTATCACTTTCCGCACTAGTCAGGTAAACTACTATATTATTTTCAATATCTTGGTTATTAGAAACTGGAAGTGCCAAAAATACCCCCACTTCAAGTAATCCCACTACACCACAACATTCCAACCTTAAACAACAACAGCAATCCAATCAAACTACATTTTTGGCAAAGAAATCTTCCATTTCTGAATTACCGGAAATAACAAGAACAGATGTGGAAAGTAACTGCGATGAAGTTTCTTTGAATACGGAAGTAAGTAAAGTTGAAACTATTTGTTGTTCATAAAAATATTCCATAACTCACCTATAAGCTGAATTAATATGAATCTAATGCACTCATCTCATTCAACATTGTCAATAGTTTCAAGCTTTAATAACTTTTATGCATCTGGATGTACAAAACTTTCAAATTTTCAGGTTCATAAAACCAAAGAATTGCAAGCTTCTACTGTTCTTCATTTCAATGAAGATTTTCAATTCACGTTAAAAGATCCTTCAAAATATCTCAACATAAATGTATGGGGAACAATTGCTGATGAAAAAGATGTATTACTAGGCTACACAAATATCCCATTAAGTCACATTTTGGGAGAATGCTCTAATTGGTAATTTATAAAATTCTAATACTGTTTATCCATTAATATTTATTAAATACTCTTTATCTACGACCACCTTTAAAATTAGTGATTTACGAACCAAAAAAATGTGTAAAATCATACATTATGCATAATATGTTGAAAAGCGTGCGTAAATGAACAACGCTTTATATATGGGACTTTCATTATAACACCCAAAAGCGTGCGTAAATGAACAATGCTTTTTGAATGGGGTTTTCATTTTAACATTTTTTTTAGCTACGTAATTACCGAGTTGCCTTGAATTTAGTCGTTTGTTGTATAAACTTTTGTGCTGTCAGTAAATTTGACAGAAGTGTGAGACATAGTGAAAAACATTTTGTGTTATATTTAAAATTTTATCTGATGGCATGTCATAATGACAACGTTATGTCACTCAATTTTGATGACATAAGGAAGCTCATTATGGGACTAAGTACCATAATGAAATTCTATAAGGAAAACATGTAATGGTTTGATCAAAAAAGTTTATTAAAAATGCATAACTATGTACAAAACTATTTATTATAAATGGTAAAAGAACAATTACTACAATTTGTAATATTAATTCCAATGGATTCTACAGTTTTTACATCAGTAGTTGATGATTGTTGGCAAACTTGTAATCCTGCAATCCTGTAAACCTCGAAAAGAATGCATTCCTTCTGATTGCACACCACCTGAAATTAGAATTCGTTGTGATATTTGTTTATACAAAATTTCTTTTCATGTTGTTTAACCCCTCAGAGCAAATTTTTTGGAACTTTAGTTCTTTATGCCAGGTTATGTTTGAGCGACCAGGGGTCGCGACGCAAAAGATCTGACCGTTACGCGTTACGTTACGAAACGTTATGTTACATTTCTTCGTTATGTGCCTTGCTTTTGCGTGCTTGTGCCTCCTTAGTCTCTCTCTCTCGTTTACGAAGCAGCGATTCATAATAATAAATATGCTCCTACCCGGATTCGAACCCGGGCCGCCCGCGTGCAATGCGAGCATTCTAACCACTGAACCACCGATGCTATATTGAAATTCTATGCAAAGCTGGTATTAGCAATGCTAGTGATCTACTTGAATTTGTTCGGATAAATTTTTACTATTATTTCCATAATTTGTTTTGCGCGATTAAGGGGTCTAGCACATTTACTTTTCGAAATACAGGGTGTTGAAATTTTGAAAGCTTGAATGTTTTAATTTGATAACTTTAAAATGGATGGATAAATTGATTTGTCATTTGGCAGGTTGTTTTTAAATGTAAAAGGGCATATTTTGAAAGAAAATGTAGTTTGTGCAACTAGTGTGGATATGATGGCCATGTCGCACGAGGACGAAGTTTGAGCACGACGCCGTAGGCGGAGTGCTCAATCGTTCAAGTGCGATACAGACAATCCACACGAGTCGAGCAGCATATTTTTTCTATGATCTAGAAAATAAAAATGTCTATACACTGTAATATAAGTACCTAACTTCAAATTAAAAATTTTACAATTCAATTTTATGTTTCCACTAATTTTGTGGTAAACGTACAGTTCTTGAAATTTGTATAGGGTTACGGTTTTATTTTTGGAACTTTAGTTCTTTACGCCAGGTTATGTTTGAGTGACCAGGGGTCGCGACGCAAAAGATCTGACCGTTACGCGTTACGTTACGCTACGTTATGTTACATTGCTTCGTTATGTGCCTTGCTTTTTTGCGTGCTTGTGCCTCTGTCTCGTTTACGAAGCAGCTATTCATAATAATAAATATGCTTCTTCCCGGATTAGAACCCGGGCCGCCCGTGTGCAATGCGAGCATTCTAACCACTGAACCACCGATGCTATATTGAAATTCTATGCAAAGCTGGTATTCGCAGTGCTAGTGATCTACTTGAATTTGTTCGGATAAATATTTACTATTATTTCCATAATTTTTTTTGCGCGATTAAGGGGTCTAGCTACTTTTCGAAATACAGGGTGTTGAAATTTTGAAAACTTGAATGTTTTAATTCGATAACTCAAAAATGGATGGATAAATTGATTTGACATTTGGCAGCTTGCTTTTAAATGTAAAAGGGCATATTTTGAAAGAAATTGTAGTTTGTGCAACTAGTGTGATATGACGGCCATATCGCACGAGGACGAAGATGGAGCACGACGCCGTAGGCGGAGTGCTCAATCGTTCAAGTGCGATATGGACAATCCACACGAATCGAGCAGCATATTTTTTCTACGACCCACTTAGGAAAAAATCTAGAAAATAAAAATTTCTATAAACTGTAATATAACTTCAAATTAAAAATTTAACAATTCAATTTTATGTTTCCACTAATTTTGTGGTAAACGAATGTCCAATTTGTATAATGCTACGGTTTCCTTTTTTAAATATACGATGCTGTTATAAGTAGATGTTGCCAGTCGGACACCCTCATGGAGGGTACCGTACCATTATCTATAATAATGAATATTCTGCTAAATATTTCAAACGTCTACCTGTTGTCGTTATTAATATCAAGCAGAATGATTATTTAAAAATGAAATTAACAATAAAAAAAATTCCTCGCGGGGAATCGAACCCGGGTCTACCGCGTGAGAGTCTGGTGTGCTTACTACTCAACCGACAAAGAATATGCAAATTGTTTATCTATAACGTCAGATGTATTACATAACTTTTGCTTAAAAGGAACTAAAGTTCCTACCGTGTGTCCCGCGACACGTTCTACCTTTTTATTTTTTCTTCATGTGGTCGTAGATAAAGTTTTGTATGGCACTTGTGCGTCAAGTACTTTCGCTCACTCGTTGCGAAAAAGGCACTTGCTACGTTCGTGCCTTGCATCTTCGCAACTCGTGCGCAAAAGTATAACTTTACGCACTTGTATCATAAATAACAATTTTACAGCTGTTTGGGTAATTATATGCGATGCTACTCATTCTTGCCACCAAACAACATCATACCAAACAATCAAACGCATCCTCTTCTTTTACACTCAGGCTTTGAACACGTTTTTTGTTATGGGGATGTTTTATTGTCATTTGTATGGACTCATGATGAGGATATCGAGCTGAAAAGGAAACTATCAGAAAACAACTTGACTGAGGATGTTAAATCTGATGAAATAGCTGGTGGAATGCAGCATGATTTTGTTAGGACTCAATTTCATAGAACAACTCATTGTGATTTCTGTTCAAAAAAGGTGATTATTGTAATAAAAATGCCACTATTTTATTGCAAGTATAATTTTTTCAATGTGTATCCTCTTTTTCTTAGATATGGTTGAAGGACGCTGTGCAGTGCAAACAATGCGGCTTATGCTGTCATAAAAAATGCATAGTTAAATGCCAAATGAGTAACGGATGCAATCCGAATTCAAAAACCGAAAATTCTTCTGAAGGACCGGAAATTACCATGACCGATGTTGGAGAAGATTTAACTGAAACGAAATTACTTGGAAACTGTATTAAGAGAGTTAACAGTGTTAATAATTTAGCCATCCCAGGTAATTTATTAACTGTATTATCAACACTGCACAATCTGTACTCTCACACAATTAAATATTTTTGACACAGTACAAATTAATATAAACTTTGATATCATTCTCCAAGCTCCGGTGGTTTTAAATGAATATGTTTTTTACTATTTGTGAATAAGGTGAGTCTTTTATGCTATCCTACTACATTAGAGATATCCCGATTCTAGAATATAATAGGGGAGAACCGGCAACAGTGGCCACCTTTTGACAAAAATTACTCCAAGTCAGCGGTTAATTGATATTTATCCTTCCCACTTTGTATAATTAAACAAAGTCTTGGAAGCGACAATATAGCCTATCAAAAATTTGGAAACATAAAAAGAATGTTTCTCCTCATTGATTTTTATTTTTAACAAAAAAGTGACCACTGTACCCTCTATATAGTTTAGAGTGGCCACCAATGGGGTATACAGAGGACACCACCTTTTTATTGCAAAAACTACACTGTTTAGGCAGTATTTTTTTATTAAACACAGAAAGAACAAATCTAACACAAGTCTTAGTTAATTTCTATTAACAAATCATAATAAACAATAAATCTCAACACAACCAAATCTCAATTTTAACTAAAAATTACAGATAAAAAACTGAAGAACGTTATATAAAGATAAATCAACAGATAATTGATACGAATGAGACATTCTTATTGTTCCACCCGTATTTGTTGGCTTAGGTAGTTTCATAACAATGTCTCTTTTTCGTATGTAGGATACATCAGGTACAACGGGAAAATTGAAACTTGAATTATCGTTCCTTAAAAAAGTAACACTGAATTCTTCAGCTGGGTGAATCCTGTAAAACCAATATTTTCCAGCGCACCTATTCTTTGACCACGACGAAGGTATTTTCTGTTTGTGTAAAATCGCTAATTCGTATTCGTGTAAGACCATGGTGAGGCTTTGCCATCATTTGCAGATAGCTAGTTAAAGTTGGCTCCTCATCCCTGTCAAATACACGGTTAACTCCATATTTGGGTGTAAGTCTTGGTGCTCCTTCTAAGAATCGGTCGCTGAAGTCGATTTGCTCGAGGTTGTGTTTGCATTTATCTCTGTAGCGCCTCAATGTTGTGCGTGGAATTTTATATTTCTCTGACACACTTTTGAGGGACAAACCTATCTCTATTACCTCATGAAGTGCGTTCTCATGTCAATTTCTAGTGTATTGCCACACGAACGGGCTTTCGCCATCTTTATGTCTAAAAAAATTAAAAAAATATTGTATCTAGTAAACAGTGGCCACTCTTAGTTTGGTGAAATAAGTGGTGGCCAGTGTTCCCTCACAAACAGGTGGCCACTGTCGCCAAAAGCACATGTTTCAATATTTATTCAAAAATACTTCTCTTAAATTATTGCTATAAACTTTAATAGTGAAAAACGATTCCTTGAATATACATGGCTTAACTTCACAAAACAAGTGCTTCAGAATTTTAAATCGTTAAATGGTAATTTGAAACTGAAGCTACTTACCAAAGTTATTGCAACGTGTTGTCGTACATGCACTTTCACTCACGAACGTTAACGAGGAACTACCGAGAATCAAACTGTATCCGGCAGTGAGACGTACAAGGGGATGTATTCCTTCTATGTGACTGCGCTTTAGGCAGATTACAGTGGAAAATATTGAGAGGTGACCACTGTTTCCGCATGGCCACTGTTGCCGGTCCTCCCCTACCCATGGCATGTCTATCAAAACTGTGTAAACTCATGATGGAGTTGTTTCTATTCTAAAAACCCTTATCGATCATGTCTTCACTTGATTTAGAGTCGGTGTACGATAGGTTTACAAAAAACAGGCTCACAATTAGGCTCTTTTCGTTACATAATGGAGAAGAAATATATGACCTTAAGCTAAGCAATAGAGCATGCAAGTATAGTAATTTTTGACAAAAATTCTAATGGAAAAAGGATGGTGCCATCATACAAAAGATATCAACTTCACATTATTTTGTTACAAATCGAAAATATACGTTTTGTTGCTATACATCTGAAATTTTCAAAACCGTTTTAAAAATAAAATCGGACAATCTATAACGCATCCAGACACGTTGCAAATAATCGCATAAAAAAATTACAATTGCAATAAAAGTAACCGTTGCCTGGCGTCTGCTTTTCGCATATACAGTGATGGGCAAATGTGTGGAACCAAGTAAATATCTCTGGAATTATTAGAGATATCAATATGAAATTTGGAAAGTGTTCACTACAGTAGATTACCTATTTGTTTTTATAGTTTTTAACAATTTTGAACTTTCGGCTTCACCGGAAGTAATGTCGATTTTAAAATTTGCAATGTATAATATTTTAGTTTCTAATTAAACATTTTATTACGAATACGAAAATATCGGGTTCGATATTTTTCATTTCAATACCTACCGAGATATTCAGAAAAGTAACTAAGGAAAGGAAAAATCTAATAACCAGTGAAGAAATAATCAAAATTATTAACTGAAACTAAGTGATTTTCAAAACATTGAAACTTAACTAAACTAAAAGTATTAGATGTTCAAACTCTGATAACCAGTTCGGTTTTAGAGAAGGACGTTCTACTGAGGATGCCATATTGCAGCTAACATCGCAATTATATAAGGCGTTAGATAAAAAAGTTCCAATTATGTGCATATTTGTGGATTTATCAAAAGCCTTCGATACTGTGAATCATAAAC
>CAJUYH010008859.1:0-14744 GCA_910591685.1 Galerucella tenella
TAATTAGGGTTTATTACTCCTCGTACTTTTTGTACATACTATATTAAAGATTAAAATATTTTAAAGCGTAAATAATAAAAATATATGTAAGAAATCTCAGAAAGTATGTATAAAGTATAAAAAAATATTAGGAATAGAAAATGAAATGTAATGTTAAAAGTAAAGTTTTTTTTTTGTTATATGTATAAAATATATGTGAAAGCCATCAGATAAATTGTAAGAGGCGGGATGAAAGGTAATATGGATTTAAAAGTAGAAAGAAAGTACTAAAATCTTATGACAATATAATTATAGTACTTTAAAATTTCAAAGAAATTTATAGAATAGGTGAGTTAAAAAATTTGACAAATAAAAAAAATAAAATTTTAGAAGCTTATGAAAAGAAACTTCAATTTTGAGAGGTAGAAAAAGATTAATGGGGAAAGAAATCAACAATTTAAAAAAAAAATTTGGAGAGTAGAAATCAAATTGAATTTAAAACGAAGGCTAAAAAAATTAATATAAATTGTAAAGGAAAAGGTGACACTAGCTGACGGAGGAGAGTATTTGAGAAATTTAGTTAAAGAGAGGTTAAAGTTGGAAAGGAGAGAAATGAAGCAATGATACATAAAAATTGAAATAAGACATACAGAAACGAAGAGAACATCTAATAGAGCTTGTCCATGGAAGTTGGGATCAGATTTTGAAGCGAAGAGAGCATCTAGTGAAGCTTGTCCATGTGGGTACTCCGTATAAGTGTCTGACAAGAAAGTTCTGTAAGCAGCTCAGCAGACATTGACAAGTATCAACATTATAGTGACAAATTGGTAAGAAATTTATTATCTTGTATTTCCTGACACCTAGAAGGATGAAAGGATTAAATATGGTAAAGTTAAATTAAATAAGAAGAGAAGAAGATACAGTTAGTTTGTTAAGTAAAAGATAATATAAAGAGTAATAATTTTGAGGTTAGTTACAATTTATGATAGATTAATTTAAACTACTAAATTTCTTACATATAAAATATTACAGTTTGAACTTTAAAATAATAAATAAAATATAATACTCACATAATAATAATAAATAAATAATTAGAATCCATAAAACAAATAAAATAATTCATAGTTTTGACATCCATCTTCACATTCACAATTTCATAACTTTTAACCGCCCTCTAACAGAGGAATTGCAAGTTATCTGAAGGCAATAAGAGTGTATGAGGGGTATATGAAAATTTATTTGAGGAAGATTTTTTTGGAAAATTGGAAATAAAAAATAAATAAATGATTATTGTTTCACATCATAGATATTTTATTTTAAAAAAAATAGTATTTTTTTTTACAAGTTTGTTTGTCAGGTTGGAACTATTCGACCCTGAGGTTAAAAGAATCTCATAATACAAGTAAGGTAACTAATTATTAATAATTTTTTTAAACAATTTGGCGCCCAACAAATATAAAAAATTTTTGAATAAAATGAATTGAATGAATTAAAACAGAAAATATAAATAATTAAAATTTGCCATAATAACAAAAAAAAAACAAAAAAAAACAAAATAAAATCATAACAATATATACCTACTGAAGTAGCGCCTAAAAAATTAATAACAATTTACCCAAGATATGAAGAGTGGTGGAACTATGCTGTAAAGCAGACAGTGGAGGAGAGAGATAGAAGCTATAAGAGCTTCATAAAGAATAGAACAGAAGAGAATAAAAACATTTAAAAAGAGAAAAGAAATCTTTCTGTTAGGGTAATAAGAAATGAAAAACGGAAATATTATGAGCATAAGATAGATGACTGTAGAAATAATACAACGGAATTGTGAAAAACACTGAAAACTTTGGTTCCAAATTACATGGCCAATACAGATTTTTCAGAAATTGAAATTGAACAGAAAACGATAGATAGAGTTGAAGATACCTATACCAGATAATTTGAATTCATTCTACATTGAGAGTATTGATGACATTATGGATAAACTTGATAAAAGTGGTCCAGACTTCCCCATTAATATTAATCGGGAAAGTATTTGTAACTTTTCCACATTTACTTTAATTGCTTTTAGTACTCTTAAGGAAATTATTTTCTCAATGCCCAATAAAAACAGTCCCGATGATATAGGCATGGCATTTATAAAAAACACCACAAATTTTTAACCAAAGTCCAATCGGGTTTTCGCTGTAAGCATTCATGCGAAACTGCTTTACAACGTGTCCTGGATGATTTGAAAGAAAATCTTAATAAAAAATATGTAACTGTCGGTGTATTTTTGGACCTCCAAAGGGCGTTTGAAACGGTCGACAGGAATAGACTCTTGAAGAAGTTAGAAAGAGCAGGGTTTAGTGGTACAGTATTGAAAATGTATTTCAAATTATTTAACAAATAGAAGACAAAAGGTCAAAATTCAATACTTTGTGCCTAAGGAGTTGGAAATAAAACAAGGTGTACCACAAGGAAGTGTCCTAGGTCCCTTACTTTTTTTGATTTATATCAATGATATTGCAGACATTCAGACTCAATGTTTATTTCACTTATTTGCAGATGACGCATTCATTTACTGTTCTTCTCTAAATATAATAGATACTGTTACAATTATTAATGAGTGCTTAAAAATTGTTTATAGATGGTGTTGTGCTAATTTATTGAATATTAATTGTAAAAAAACCAAATCCATCATAATTGGTAATGAACATAAAGTATTTTCCGAACAAAGTCTTAAAATAATGATTGGGCCTTCAAAGATTGATATGGTAAATGAATTCAAATATCTTGGAGTTATTTTAGATCGACAGCTTAAATTCAAACAGCATGCAAACCATTTAATAAAAATAATATCATTTAAAATAAATTATCTTTTTGGATGTTCACAGCATTTAACAAAGTGGTCAAGGCTGGTTTTATATAATACTCTAATACTACCCCACTTCACTGACTGCTCAACAGTATTATATCTCTTGAATCAAAATGAGAGAAATTGATTACAAAAATTACAGAATAGAGCTATGTGAATTATATTATCATGTCCTAGATTGACCCCTACTGTAGAAATGTGGACATCTTTAAACTGGCTCTCAATTGAAGTTATGTTCCTTTAACATATTCTAATTTTTATATTTAAAATAAAAATAGGACATATTTAAGCCTGACTATCTCCAACTAAGAATTACTGACAACCATCATGTTCACATCCACAATACAAGGCTTAAAAATGATTTTTATATTAGGAACATCAATACCAGTCATGCTCAAAATTCAGTATTTTTCAAAGGATTACAGCAATTTAATGACTTGCCAGAAGAACTGAAGAGTTTACAAACAATTAATGAATTCAAACGAAAACTAAAACAATATTTGCTAATTATAAGCAGGTTATTTTAGGTTTTAAGGTATTTATTATTATATTATGTGCTGTTTTGTTTTTCATATGACTAGAGTTACATTAATAACTTTTATTTATTATTTATTTTATACATATATTATTTTGTGAAACTGTATTTACTTTGTATTAGTTGTTTTTTGACTAAATAAAGCATTTACAATATATATTGTATTATACTAGTAAACTTTTTGAAAATTAAATGAATAAAATAAATGTAAAACTGAGTAGGTATGTTCAAACCTCAACAATGCCAGGCAAATCAACTCAAAAGTTGAACAATGGAATTACCAACATGGTAAATGACTGTTGGGAATTTTTCTGTAAAAAAATATAGCTTGGCATATCAAATTGTGCATGCTAAGAACAATACTACTATAAGCAGGCCCGCGCCATCTATAAGGGCAGGATGGGCAATGTCCATGTATTATTAGAATTTTTAGTTCTTCTACCATTCTTAATCTTAATTAATAAATTAAATAATATATTTTACTAATAAAATATTCACTGGGAGTGCGCCCCTGTAACCAATCTAATCGTACTTGTGCTAAGTTTTCGATTCGATTGAGGGGAGGGCGCATTTTTGTTCCTTGCCCAGGGGCGCATTTGAAGCTGGGCGCGGCCCTGACTATAAGCAAGGCCCAATGTTGGTATTCATGTTGTTATCAAAGGGATTTTCAATTAAAATTATTTAGGAAGCACAAGCAAAAAAATGTATCTCTCACTTTTCTTACAAAAATATGAATTTTTCACATACCGTTTCTTGATTGTTTGATGTCATTTTCAACAGAGGAGTTGCACTTTATGTCGGCATCATTATCTTTTCCATTTTTATCATTTTCAATTGTTTGTTTTAATTCAGTTCGTGTAACAGCATCCTTCTCCTGTTTTATTGAATAAAATTCGGTTTGTAAGACTGTTTCATTTGGATAGCAATACTCTTCGATATCAAGCTTATGCTCTTCAATGAAAATATCATCTTGCTCTTGTTTTACTTCCATAATTATTAAGTACAAGTACAAATTATTATATTTCTCTATGTTCACTTCATTCAATTTAACAAATTGGAAAAGGAAAGGTAACATATATACTTCTTCTCTTTTAATTCGTGGACTCGCGTCAACCATAGAATAATACTTTATATACTGGCGTCAACATATATGAAATAAGAAATTTTTTCTTCTACTTTACTTTCTCGTTAAAGTTGCCTTTCTTTACTGGTCTGAGTAATAATCTGAGTATATATATATATATTTATACAGGGTGGGGCAATCTTCTGACATCGGAGGATTACATCGTTGTGGTGATAGATAGAACTTTATAGTTTTGTGTGAGCTAATACAGTTACTGAGAGCACATTTTGAAAATACTTTCGATTCTACAGGGTGTTCCAAAACCACGTAGCAGCACAAACTTACATTTTTTTAAATGGAACGTACTATATTTTGTTTAAGAATCGAAAAGATCTCACCGAGAGCGTTACAAAAATAATATTTTTAAAATATAGCACTCTAATATATTATAAGGGTGTTTTACAAAGATATGGCCAATTATTAGCAAAAAAGACCTCCTCTTTAACACTCTGCAGAACAGTAAATTAAAATAAATTAACAGGTCTTTGTGTTCAAATGTCATACACACATCATTGGCTGTGCTCAGTATTAATTACTTTTTTCATCTGTTGCTTCTTTAATACAGGGTGAAACAAAACGCAAATCAAGCAATATCTCAAAATTTTTAAATGAATCACCCTATAAGTCTTTTTACAATTTGTTAGTACAATTAATAAACTTTCAAACGATGTAGTAAACTTAGGGCATTAGTTAATGGAAAATCGTAGATATTTTATGATAATGGTCAAAAACAAGTATTTTACGTACACAAATTAAATGGTATTGAATTTTTACATGCAACATCTTGTGAATTTTAACATTTCTAAGTCATAAATTCTAATCGTAATTTTGGATGCATCTAAAATATCTTTGACTTCTACTCTCACCATTAGAGGAAGGAAAGAAGGAATTATGTTGGAAGAAATATTTTTGTTTACTGTAATTAGGCTAATGTCATTATAGTAGGTACTAATAAATATAAAAGCAGTTTGTAGTCTTTACGAAATAATTACTCAAGTCACCACAAACAGTATATCTTAGTTATGTAAAATGCAAGCTTATAATCCATTTTTCAACTTTTTCTATTTTTGAAAAACTAACAATTATGAAAACCAACATTATAACAACACTCACATTTACATAAATGAACATTGACATTCTATAAAAAGTATAGTAGTTTATGCTAAGTGTTCAAAATGGCGATCATTTACTTCTTTTCAAAAACGAGGATCTTACTCTTTCCACCATAGCTGGAGTAATTGTTGAAAATGCGTTACGTTTGATACACAAGTTGCTTGATGTATCCCAATAAAAAGATATCCATCGGTGTGAGATCTGGAGATCGAGGAGGCCACGAAATTGGTCCACCACGTCCTATCCACAGTGGAGGGCCTTATAGACCCACTCACCACAAACCTAACCTAACCTATCCTACTGTCGGTAAAATTTCTGATATACAGATGCTCCATCTTGTTAATTAACTATTGTGTTTGAATCAACTTCCTAAACACAAACGAAGAATACAGCAATATTTCTTTGACATTTATTAGTAGATACTATTTTGATAGTAGCCCACTTGATATAATCAAAAATATGGCTTGATTATGTTTCGCCCATTCTCAAACAATCCTATAATAACAATTCTTGAAAGTGAAACATGAATAACTATGAAATTTTTGGTAATTCCAAGTAGGTACCTACGGTAATAGCAAACATTTTATTTCATTGATTAGATATTGTAGATGCATCCAAAATTACGATTAAAATATATGCCTTAGAAATGTTAAAATTTACAAGAGGTTGCATGTAAAAATTTAATACCATTTAATTTGTGTATGTAAAATACTTGTTTTTGACCATTATCATAAAATATCTACGATTTTACATTAACTAATGCCCTAAAGTTTACTACATCGTTTGAAAGTTTATTAATTGTACTAACAAATTGAAAAAAGACTTATAGGGTGATTCATTTAAAAATTTTGAGATATTGCTTGATTCGCGTTTTGTTTCACCCTGTATTAAAGAAGCCACCGATGAAAAAAGTAATAAATACTGAGCACAGCCAATGATGTGTGTATGACATTTGAACACAAAGTCCTGAAATTTATTTTAATTTACTGTTCTGCAGAGTGTTAAAGAGGAGGTCTTTTTTGCTAATAATTGGCCATATCTTTGTAAAACACCCTTATAATATATTAGAGTGCTATATTTTTGTAACGCTCTCGGTGAGATATTTTCGATTCCTTAACAAAATATAGTACGTTCCATTTAAAAAAAATGTAAGTTTGTGCTGCTACGTGGTTTTGGAACACCCTGTAGAATCGAAAGTATTTTCAAAATGTGCCCTCAGTAACTGTATTAGCTCACACAAAACTATGAAGCTCTATCTCTCACCACAACAATGTAATCCTCCGATGTCAGAAGATTGCCCCACCCTGTATATTGTTCAGCACATGGCAAAAAGTGCTGGACCATGGCCACCTAGAAGACAAGGCCAGAATCCTAGATGTGGCAACGTGGCGCACCTGTCAAATAGTGGGCCAATGAGAACGACTTGTAGGCCTACTACAATGGTGAGAAATATGAAATAATCCAAGCTATAGAACATTTTTAACGAATAAAAATCGAAATATTTATAGGTAGACTAAATAAAATGAAAATGCAAAGGGAATTTATTGATAAGAATATAATATAAAGAAAATTAGCCTCTACCTTCCCCTACAGCTGACCAGACACCACCTTAAAATAATTATTTCTTCGCCTTTTATTTCTTAATAGACCTTTATTAATACAAACTGGGCGACGACCCAGCACTGTAGTGGAACGCATTCTGATGCGATAATTACAGTCAAGCAAGGTCGGACATGGTTAGTACTTGGATGGGTTACCATGACTGGGAAAACCATCGTATAGGGCCCGTACAGCCTGCAGCGAAACACTTTAGACTACTAGGGTGCACTTTAGACTACTAGGGTGAGTAGCATATCACAGCTCGCAGGCATTATACCAATGAGCACGAGGTATAATGTGGATATGCCGTCCTTCGGAGGAGACGTAAAACCGAGGTCCCGAGTCCATGGATGTTGGGCTCGTTAAAGAACGCTACCACTGGTTGGAACACTAGTGGGTTCGCCAAAATTTCCGGTTAGGGGTAGAGTGCTCCCGGCGTCGGTGATTAGCCTCAGTCGCAGAAATAGACCGACGTTAAACAACAGAATAAAAAAAAAAAAAAAAAAAAAAAAAAAAAATACAAACTGAATTACATACAATAATATGGGTACAACAGAATTCTTGAGAAGTAATAAAAATAGTGGGTAGGTATTTAAAATCATTAAACTAGATAGAATGTACAGAACTATTGTAATTAAGAATTTTTCTTTTTTTACATTTTGTTTCATGATTATTATTTATATGTTTCTTATTAGCTTGTAATTTATCTTAAACAATTTTGTTTTTATGGTTATTCATAAAAATATTTGCTAAAATAGATAATGTCATTTCTAAAAGAAAACTGGTTCAGATAGAATAGTTAATCTGCCTCTAACTTTGTCCTTCCTCATGGTCTTGTGTTTGATCACTAACCACAACATTTATACAATTTAGACATTATAATTTTCTAGAAACTTTGAGACTTACATAACCAGCTCTAAACTGAACTACTAAATTTGATACTTGTCGAGATGTTATTAGTAAATTAATATCATAAAGAATATCTACAAATTCATGTGTGGTTACTTGTTCATCTTATTTACGAATATTTAACAGCACAATATTATTAATATTGAATTGAATTTGCCCATATTGTCCATTTTTATGCAATAAATTTTGCTCTATTCTTACCTCGATGTCCTCGATTATCATTGATTCAAATATTTTTATACTACACCTTACATCTGGTTCATCATTGTCAAATCCGATCAGATATAAATATATACAGTTTGTTTGTTGATGACACTGCCACTTCTCTAAATGAACACTCAATTTAGATTTAAACTGTTCACACAAATTTAAAACATTCACTATCACATCACTGTTCAACAATTATTCCTCTTGTTGTTCCTGTTGTCTATCTAGTACCATTCTTCGTATTCCAGGATTACTTCTTGCTGCTGGATTCTTCTTCAGTGAAAGATATTTTGGGAGACTGGGAAATATTTGTGGTATTAGATTTTCCTTTAATACAGGTCTTTTCCTTGTAAATATCTATCACCATCCTTATCTTTGTACACTTCAGTGAATGAAATTTGATCTTTGGTTCCCACTTCCCAGTTTGCATGTGGAATACTTCTCAACCATTTGTTCTTCTCCTCATTACTTTGTGGAAACTTGAATACTGTAATATATCCTTCACTGTTGGGAGCATAACTGGAAGTACAACTTGGTACCAAATATTTCACAGGCATCTATAACAAAATAAATAGTACATAAGTAATTAACCTTATTGGCTTAATTTATAAATATACTTCATTTAGGTGAGTCCAATGTGGGATGGCTTAACAAGAATCACAAATTGGATAATAATATATAATAGTCTTGGTTCAAGTCATCTCTAAACATTTACAATGAGTTTTAGAAAATTTGTAACCATACTTTATTTGATACAATTACCATGTTATGCGTTATATTTTATATGAGTCCACAGAACAAAGAGTACTTATGTTTACAAATTATACTGTTGCTAAAATCTTTTTATTTTATATATATCATCAAATATCTTACCTCTAAAACTTAACACAAACATAAGTCTTATGTTGAACTTGTCAGGCTGTTAACTGCGAAAAAACGAGCACCAAGTTCATAAACTTGATTTAAAAAGATTGTACATACTTTAAATACTTAAGATCACCCATTACATATATCACGAATTATAAACATACGCGCATTATAAACGTAAATATAGTATATTATTAAACGAGCAATTTATGATAGCCGAGTGAATATTGGCCATAAATTGCGAGTAGAATACTATACTTTGTCCACGACCCTTGATTTCTTTATTAAATAAAAGTCAACTAACCTCCAGTTCATGAAGTTATAATATGTAGATTTTAGATTTTTCTGGCAGCAGTTATATAGTCGTTAATTTCGCCTTTTTTTATTTCAGTTGGTGTACAAGAACGTTCATTTCCACTATCCGAATTCAATGAATTCATCGTTTCAGTAATATAGCCACAATCTGTGGCCACAATACATAGCCACAATATAGCATGATGTTCGGAACAATTTGGTATTACTAACGTCTAACGTCAAAATTAAATAATTTGACATATATAGAGATGGGCGATACTGTGTAAAGTATCAATACAACGTACCGTTATAAATATATTGTTTGAAATACTCAATATTAGAAAATATCGTTATGAAAAGTATCAATACCAAAGGTTTCGATATTTTATCGATACGATATATTTCAGAATCAAATTTCCTGAACAAAATACACAGATTTAAAAGTTTATTTCATATTGTACCCCCATCTCTAGTCGTGAATTATGAACCATAATTCAATCTAGTAGATATATGGGTACCATATACCTTTTGTTAGGAGGTAAAATATCGACTTATTATTAGGTGGTCGTGGACAAAATATTACATCCACTGATCTCACGGTCTCGCCATGATAAAAATCTGACTTGATCCGCCCACTGTTCACTGTTGCCAAATTTCAGTATTCCGGCCTAGTGTTGTAGATGGCCATGTTCGGAGGGCTGGACATGGAGAAATATAAAAATTGAAGAGCGTGTCGCGGGACACACGGTAAGAACTTCGGTTCCTTTTAAGCCAATAAATAAATACACATATTAATATAAGAATTTATTTTACTCTGGATGAAACTTCATTTAACAAAAATATACAGTAGTATATTAATTATTAAAAACTTATCATTAAGCCGATTGGCACAAAGTACATATTAAGTGTTCTATCAACTGTAATTAATGATACAATGTATACTGACAATCAACATTTTGCGGCGAGAGACTAGCTCTGAGACTGAGGAGAAGATATTTTGCGTCGCGACCTCTCTCGCTCCAAGTAACCTAAGCAACTTAACATAAAGAACTAAAGTTCTAAAATATTCTATGGGTTTGGATGAGGGATGCTGGAAGTAATTCACCCCTAATCTCTCATACAAGTCCCCGTAGAGGGGTTGTCCTACCCGACACGGCACGTCCCAATGGCTGATAGGGTGTCTCCAGAGGGAGTGGGTGGTTAAGGGACTCGTACTCTTCGAGCTGTAAGGGCCTCATGACCGACCAACCCTCGGGATAAGCAATAATTAAGGTTCCTGTTGGGGAACCCGAATAGTAGCTCGCGGATCAAAGGGAGTAGAGTAGTAAACCGGTATCTGGCCCGTGGTCGAACTGTCCGACTCCCGGTAATGGTATAGGCACCGTACGGGTTATTCATTATAAATTACCCACCCCCTATCATCGTTATCATTACTTTCAGGAAAAAAAGTCTCACATAAAAATTGTTTCGTTACAGCTGAATTTGTTTAATATTCCATCATAAGTTCAGTAGCGTGCAAATTTAAGGGGATACAAAAAAGAATATTTCTTTTTTGAATGGGATATCCTGTATATCTTCACATATTTGGAATGGTCTTTTTTTTCTGATTTCAAAAATTTATAATATGTTACCCCTACCTTATACCGTTTTTGAGTTATTGAATGTTGAAAATCTTAGTTTTAGTAATTTATCAAAGTGAGCTATGAAAATGACAACTAATTCTTATTTGATGATTAACATTTTTCTGATGAAGTAATTAAAATGGTTCGCAGTAAGGTGGGAGATATTATTAAACCAGCATCACCCAGGTCGAAAAACTGCACATTATTACCCAGGTGGGATCTGATATACCCCATAATTAGAAATACGTGCCATGTGTGGCGCATTTACGCCAAAGTGGCGCATTAAAAATTGAAATGGCGTTTGAAGTCTTAGTAAATGCGTCAGGGAGCCAAGAGTGGCGCTTTAAAATTTGAACTTAAGCGTGTAGTTTAGCTTTGACTATATAGTTATTGACTTGCTAGTTATAGAGTCCATCCAGACACCAGACCATCTGTAGATGATAAAAAAAGAAGGCGACAAGAGAGCTGATGACATAACATAAGTGTCATGTGTCTGTTGTCTTTGACAGCTGACAATTATAATTTTTTTCTGTAGTTCTGACTTCTGTTACCGTTAGCACAGAATACACTGGTGTATTCTTTGCCGTTACCGGTTTCCAGCCTTCCAGATAAAAATAAAACGGAACATATGGGGAAAATAGAAAAAAATCGAAAATTTAATAATAACTGGTATAGTAACATGTATATTTAGTCATTATTTACTTTGAAGTAAGACTAGATAGGTAGATATAACAATATTTTCGAAAGCAATTTGTAAATAATTTTTTAAGATCTCATAAAAAATCTGCATTAGCATTAGTAAAATAATTTTTGGCATACAAAAGCATTTAATAGCGGATATTTAAATTTACCGCCGTAGTTTTTACGCGTTACGCTAGCTTCTAGCGTCAAATGTGGTCACGTTGTATGAATTAGAATCATAGTTTAAATTTAGAATAGAGCGCTAGGTGGCGCATTGTTGGCGCATTTTAATGTCAACATTGGCGCATGAGAGTTTGTAATACCTGGCAACACTGCTGCACTGTCCCTCTCTTGGTAGTTGACTAACGACTGAGGGTCCGTGTATGTAATCTGTGACTGAGGGTGAGGAGTCTGAGGACTGAATCAGAATCCGCTCAAGAAAATCACAGAGTGAAGTGTTTTAGGATAGGCGACCAATAAAACGTGCGTTCATTCAGATGGAAATAACGGTGATTTGAAATGTGTTGGGATATTCACATACCACCTCTGGGTGATGCCGGGTTAATAATAATAATATACAAGAATTCAACTTGAAATTAACAATCTAAATGGAAATAATGAAGTCAACTGCAATGTTATTATAAATAATATAAAAGGGTGTTATCAATTATGCATTAACAATAATGGACATTTCGAATATCTTTTATTATTTATAATTTCTCTTAAATAAATCTTTGTTTTCTGTTTTGTATAGATATATATTTTGACTTCTTCCTTCTTACTGAGAACCATTTTAATTACTTTATATGAAAAATGTCAATTATCAAACATATTGTTGTCATTTTCTTGCTTACTTTAAAAAATTATCTTTTTCATATTGGCAGTAATTATATTTTTAAAATCAGAAAAAAAGACCATTCCAAAAATGTGGAAATATATAGGGTGTCCCAGTTAAAAAAAGACTAAGATTTTTTTGTATCCCCTTAAATTTGCACGCTACTGAACTTTTGATAGAATATTGAGAAAATTCAGCTGTAACCGAACAACTTTTATAGAAGACTTTTTTTTCTAAAAGTAATAACGATGATAGAGGGTGGGTAATTTATAACGAATAATCCTGTACATAGTCTACATACGCTGGTATAAGTATGGTTATGGTTACAGTTGAGATATTGAGGTGGTCTGCTTCGTTTGTTGAAATCGGAATAAAATTTTGTCCATAAAAGGTCATCGCGGGATTTGATAATCATCATATTCAACTTCGAGGGCACGTATCTATGACGTATGTATTATTGAAATATTGGTTAACTATAACGGAAACATTAAAGATTATATTATCATTTATTTTGAATTAATAAACAAACTATAATTCTCTTTTTGGAACAAAGAATAACGAGAATAGCTAAGTAGTCCTTTTTTATATCTCTATTATTCACATGAAGGGTGGTCCTTAACCCTTTTAATACCAAGCTTTTTTACATATACGTGCGATACCAAGCGGGGTTCATTTGCACCCCATTTTTTTTTTCTATCTTTGTAATTTTTACACTTTTTTTAAGTAAAATGAGAGAAAAAACGCAAATAAATTATTTTGTATCTATTTTTATTTCAATTTAGTTACTGAAAAATAAACAAACCTCAATTAGGTATTCAAAATTAATTTTAATTTTTTGCTTTACATGGGATACAAAAAATTTTTTTTCAGACTGATTTACACAAACAAAACGCTCACATTTTACACGTTGTCTTGATTTTCTATCTTTGGTTCTTTCACAGAAAAACATCTACCTTGAGTTCCTACAGGTCTTGTTGAAGGGATATTTTGCTCCAGTTCTCTAAAAACCTGAATAATTACTGAGATGGAAAAAATCCATGTAAGATTTTAGGTGAATTATATTTGGAACTTAAAAAAATGCAGCTACTAAAAAGAGGAAATAAAACAAAATATAATTGGCTTAGATATATACAAAAAAGTACATGTGGGGTGTATTTGCACCTCGCTTGGTATTATAAGGGTTAAGTAATTGTACTTAGAAGTTCAGAACAATCCTCACTTTAAAATATTGCGATTTAAACCAACTAGAGTAAATAAATAAAAATGTTGATATCAAGAGAGACGGTGGTGGTTTTTGGATATATAAGAAGTCATTAATTTACGCACCCATTTCGTATTTTGTAGAGGGCGCGATATAGGATACGTATGGAGCATAAATTTACGCTAAACTATTTTGCTGTTTAAATTAGCGCTTCTCAATTTTTTTCGAAATGTTCACATTTTTAAAAAAGTCTGCATAACTCGGAACCCTCTGTATTTAGGTATAGGGAACCATTATGAAGGAGTATTATATGAGAAAAAATATAACCTTGATACGCCACACTTTATTGGAACTCCCTGTATATTTGCAAATATTTTCAAATTATAGTTTAAGTTGGAGTAAAATTTGTGGTATGAAAAGATTCTCCAAAAAATTTATATTTTCTTCGATATTTGTCCGGTCCCGGACTTTTGCCGGACTCTGTATACAAGTTTCATGCTCTCTGTAACCTTATGAAAAACTCTCTTCATGAAAACTTTAAGTTCCTCAGGAGGGATAGAATTTTAGCTTCTTTTATACGTCCCATCGAGCATATTTTTGGAATTAACGGTAGATATTCACCCCAAAAATAATCTAAATCCAAAGAAAAGGGATTATGAAAATTTTGAATTTTGAAAAGTCCGAATATTGTACATATTTATACTCAAAACATCGTCGAATATCTAATAATTAGAGAATAGTGCTGACATTTAAAATGGATACTATTGGATAGTGGTGAAATATGGAAAAAAATTCAAGAATAGCGTGATCGAAAAATTATGGATAAAGGGTCGTTTGAAAGTGCAAAGTGGGAAAATCCTAGATTTTCAGAAATTCATTTCGATATAACTTCCAATATACAGGTTTCTATGCCGATTTCCGGATT
>CAJUYH010008860.1:0-14744 GCA_910591685.1 Galerucella tenella
TTTTTAGATTTACGGAAGAAATGTAATTTAAAGTAAGAGATTTATCACAAATTTCATGGTGCTCCCTGTAAAGGTTTTGAATACTTAATTAGGGTTTATTACTCCTCGTACTTTTTGTACATACCATATAGCTAAATCATTTTATACTGGAAATTTATTTAAAAAAAAATAATGATAACGTTTACGATAGAACTTTTTATTACAAATTTAGGAGGTATGATATTAAATTACTGATCATGTTTTTAATATCACTTTGTATTTTAAAAATAAATAATAACACAGTTTTATAGAGAATTTTAATGAGTTTAAACTCACGGAAATATTATCGAACTACGTAATGTAATGCCTGACAAATAAAACTAGGAAATACTTTGTTGGAAGTCCACAAATACTCAATTTTTTATGTACCAAATTGGCATGCTTTCAACTGGCAGCTCATCTCATCTACTGCTATACTTTTTAGCTAATTAATAATGCTCTATCAAAAAAACAAAAATTCAAACACAACTAATTAATTACTCTTTATAAAAAATAAAAATCTAATTAAGTTTTTAAAAACAAGTCTTGCTAAAGAAGGTCGTAACTCAAATCTTTACCTGAATCTGGTCAATACAGACCCAAATTAGTTAAAAATTTGCTTATAGATCGAAATTATTTTGATAAAACACAACTTTAAGCTAAAATAATTTTTCTCAGTGTATGCTAGAGTTAGCTGTCATTTTATTTTGCCCCTTCAACATAAATTTTTATTGTTCTATGTATGAGATTAGCTTGCTCCACTCTCTCAAATATTAAGAAAATAAAATATAAAAAATCTGATTGAGGACTTTAATATCATACATTTGCGGTATATTTTTATCAACTGAGTGAATTATGTTTCCCGGTATATTACCAGGCTTTGTAGGTGATAAGACAATAATTTAAGTTGTTATCAAAATAAAATGTGAGTCACAAGAACAAACTACTAGAACCACCTGTGGTTTTCGATCTGTAAATTACATCCTTATACCATAATTATCGCAATTTTTTCCCCACAAACCATAGATGTTTATATTATATTTAAGATCAGTATTCTTTGTTTTTTAGATCAAAATGTACATTAATACAACACTGGTGTGTATGATTAAATGTTGTAAATTATTTCAAAGACATAAATAACTATACTCTATTTCTTAATGTCTGACAGCACAGTAGCCTCATTAAATATTCAAATAGAAATTTATCTTTTACAGAGTGATCCTAAGAATTTTACAAGTAAATACTAAAATTCTAATGCAAAACAAGTAGGTGTCTGTATTGGTTATCTATACATCCCTGTTTCAGCTCAAAATACAATATGGTAATAAAACTGAACAATGCCAGATAAACGATAAATATTGCGGCAGTGGCGGAGATTACGATATTAGTTTATTCTGCTTATTTAATTAGAATCGGTCGACATTACAGTTGAAATAAAATTCATTCGTTCAGGCCTATTAACAAGTTAAATTTTCATTTTTATTAAATTAAATTAATTAAAGAAAATATAGTTTAATTTTCATAATTCAAATTTATTGACAATGAATTAATGTATGTCAAGTAAAGTAAACATACCATTTATAGGAAATATAAAATTCAATCTATAGTATCATCCTCTTCGCTGGCCATACAAGAATCGTCCGAAGACTCGTCGAGAGAGATCACTATCGGTTCTATAGTTTGTTCTATGAGGTTATCTAAAACCCACATTTTCTCTTCCTCTTTAATTACATGATTCACAGCATCTCTCCAGTTCTCTTCAGTTATTGTTGTCAATGAGTACTTCATTAGTTCACGAACATCTTTCATTTTAAATGTTTTATTATGTCTATAGTCTGTACAGAAAGTACGAGGAGTAATAAATCATTCATTTAAGTAGATTTCATAGACGTACCAAAATATATTTTAAGAGGGTATACCGTAAGGTACATTTTGTATTGAACGAATGAGTTGCAGCTATGCTAAAGAATATACGATTTAGGTCCGAGGTAACGGGATGTACTAATTTTAATAAAAAAAAGTGATAGAGGTACATACATTTTAGTAAGTTTGATAAAGAAAGGCAACACAGTTTATTCATAATAGAAAACATAGCTACATAACCTTTCATTTAAGCCCATATTAACTCTATCGCATTTAATTCACAATGGTATGTCGGCAAACGAAGTACTGTTATCCCACGATTCTTGGCTATTTCATCAATAAAAAACTTTTTGAATTGTAGCTTGTGATCTGAAGCAACCTTTAAAAGTTCTTTTTTCAACATATCATCTTCAAATGGTATATATTTTACGATTAACCAGTTTCTAATATCAGCTTTTCTCCAAGAGGTAGATGGATGATTTTCTGTTAATCGCGAATGATAAGTGGCATTGTCCATAACGATTACAGCATTATTTGGAATTAATTCGACCATTTGTATAAAATACTCTTCAAAAACATCTGCAGTCATTTCTTCATGATAGTCTTTGGTTGATGTTGACTGAAACTCCAGTAAACCACCTTCAACGAACCATTCATTGCATCCAATATGCGTTATTATTAGTCGGCGACCTTTACCGATAAGAGTTTTCAGTCCAGTAGATAAACCTTCTATGAAAACTTGATGACTGGTTTTAATACTTTTGTCCTGCCATATTTTTTTACTGAATGTCCTTCATTGAGCCATGTCTCATCTAGATAATAGATTTGTCTTCCCTCCTGTCTGTATTTTCGAATATCTCGTAAATACTGTCGTCTCCAACATATTATTTGCTCGTTGTCGATTAGCACTGATTTGCGACTTCGCTTCTTCCAAGTAAAATTTAATTTGTGTAATATTTTCCACAAAACTTTTCGCCCTATGTCAGGCAAATTCTCGTCCTCCTTTACCATTCTTAGAATTATGTCGAGGATTGGGATCTCTTTTTTAAAATATAATACGTGTACTTTTTGTCTTATTGTATTTTGCATATGTTCATCAAGGTCAAGTGGTTTTCTTCCAGTTGACTTTTTAAGTGAAGATATATTTCCATTTTTCCTCTCCCTTAGAAGCCTGTAAATAGTAACAGCATCATGCACATTTAACATTACAGTCTTCGTTTGTAAGCTAAGCACGCTCTTACACTTTACTGGGGTGAAACTTGAAGACATTTTTCACAACACAGTTAACACTTATGGAACGTAAGCGACTCTGAGCAAAACAAATTATACAAATTTGGGCGAGACCAAGTTTCACCGTATATACCTGCAAAATTTCTAAGTAGTCATTAGGACAATCCCTAGTAGGACCCTATTGTAATGTTTCTTGGAAATTATCAAGTTGTTTTAACTAACCGAATTTAGATTCATATTACCTTTATATATCAGATCAGGTATAAAATTAAATAGTAAATAAATTCCTTAGATGAACGGTGACGCTTATGGTTTACTACCTGACTAGCATCTGTGACCTTTTCGCGTGCTGTCAGACAATAAGAAACAGACTATAATCAACAAAATCATGTAGTTTGGTCACTTTAATTCTGTAATTGAAACGTCAGTGCATTTTCCATCACTGGTAAATCCAAAATGCCAGTTAGTCAGCCGCAAACTTTTTATTTATTCATATTTAGAAAAGAAAAAGTGATTAGACTGAATGGAAAATTGATATTTTTACTCATGGTAATTACGTAACGTCATCATCAAGTTATACAAAATTGCAACAGATATTTATGGGTTTATTGAAAAGTTCGTGCAGCGCCATCTATCGGTCGCAAGCATTACTATAATTTGGTATTTAATTTAACAGTACTTAGGTGGCTAAAATGCTAGGAAGTAAATATTATGAAGGATACAATGGGAAGATGAAATATCTGGAATCGCGAGTGACGCCACTGGCGATAGGTAGAAAGGAAGTTTCCTGGAGTGTGTGGAAAATTCTCACGTCAAAGGAATGTCATGTTAAAATAATTAATATTATTTTTTAGTTTAGTACAAAAATCTCATCAATTTTGTAGGATTTTATTTATGTAAAAAGCATTTCAATTCAAATTATATGAAATAACGAGTTGGGAAATTCCAATTCTGTGGTTAAGCTTCGAAATAATTGTTTTGTTATATTTAACCACTTTCAATTGTTTGGAAATTATTATTAAATTTACCAATGCTTTGTTAGAATATCTAACAACGAAGTGCATACAATAGTCAGCTTATTGGAAATGACCCATCATTTATTATTTACACTTTTAGTAGTCGGTTATTCTAAGATAGCATGTCTTAGAATCATAAATTTTCTAGTCCTTAATCTTTTTTAAAATGTTCAAAGTATAATTACGTCTATTTAAAATTCAAAAATTTAAAATGTATATAGTACCAAGGCTCTATCAATATTTCAGTTTGTGTTAGCATCACTGTACTGTTGCTATGCAATTTTGAAAATTCATTATAGTGAAGGTGCTTCTAAACGGGCAATATTTTTAGTAAATTATGAAATCAAACAATTTTATTTTGTTAAATCTACATTATATTTAACCTTAAAGTTGTGACGCGTTTCGCTAACACAGTAGCTTTTTCAAACGAATGGAGGTATAATGAGAAATTTTCAATTTATACAGTGCCTTAATACTAAATTATACGGATATTTAACAATAAAATTATAATCTATTTACAAGGAAATGAAATGAATTTGACTAAATATGGGATTAACTAAAGTATTTAACAAGTTTACCTGCAAACTCATTCACAACCATCCTACAGGAATCTTTCTAGGTGAAAAGGTTTAATAATGGAGAATTGTTAATATCAAGTTGGTCGTTAAGAAGATTATCTGAATATTTGTTTTTATTTATCTCTAGGGCTTCTAAAAGATTTAATTTGGAGGATTTAGTTTCTATATGCAAAATTTCAAAATTTGAATCGAAAGAGTGTTGGTTTGCTAATAAATGATTTGAATAGTTGGAATCTGATTTTTGGTTGTCATAACTACGTTTGTGTTCTGAAATTCTAGTTTTAAAATTCCTAAAAGTTCTACCTATATAAATTTTATCACAGTCGTCATTACCGCATTTTAATTTATAAACTCCTGATTTATTTAGTTTTGAAGATTTGGATTTGTTGTTTTTAATGAATTTGGATAAATTGTTGTCGGTTTTGAAGCAAATATTCAAGTCTAAAGTTTCTAAAAATCATTTTATGTTTAGTGCCCTAGAATAAACAAGTTGTTGCAAAAAAATCTTTTCAGTAACTCAATATAGCAAAACGGTCTTTAATATCCTAAATAAATTATTCTACAAAAAAAGCGATGTTGTCAAGTTAACTAAATTTCTCTATGGGAAGAATTCATAATATTATAATTTCGTGAAGGTTTAAAAGTTACGCAACTTTCGGGTCCGCGTTTATTTATAGTCAAATTATAATGACGTCTCATGTTACCTTGAACCTCAAAATTCATTGAAATAGTGACTAAAAAAAATTGAATTCAATAAAAATAGATTTGAAATCAAAATATGGATATTTTTCAAGAAGAGGAAGGGAGAAATAGTAAATAGTTGTTTAATTTTTGTTCAATCAAACATCAATACCATTTTTTTCGATTAGGTTGTATGACTAGGCCGTCCCTTGAACACTTTCAGGCGTAGGGAGGGAAAAGGGTCGTGAATCGATAAACGTATTAAATTAACATGACCTTCCATATTTGGGGGAGTGATTTTACAAAAGGGATTGTTTCCTTTGCAATCGCTTGAATGCAACTGACACTCTTTGATATTATAGTGAGATACAAGGATTGTTCTCCAATCCATCTGAAATGTGAGCTATAAAGGTAGATTCATACAAGCAAAAATTAATATAAAACTCTAGACTATAGTTGATGTTGCATGAATTCATCTTTAGGCTTAAAAAATGGAAAAAAATCCATATGTTCATCTACCAAAATTTCTTGATGCTTAAGTCTTATATTTTTTTTGGATATGAACACTTTTTCCAATTTTTTGTTAAGGGTCATCTACCAAATTCGACCTTGCACAATTATGCTTTGTATATTTTTTTGTTTCCCTACGTCCTCACGTTTAAGTTCACATAACGGAAATTTTATTAGAAATATGAAAGCTCCGCAACATGTAGGTAGCCAAGCGGTCCAAGCGGATTTTGGTTCACGTACTACTCTATAAGCTTCGTCAGTACTGAACTGGGAGACCGCCGAGACCGGCGAGCGTTGTATCAACAATGGAACGGCACGCGACTACCGAAGCAGAGAGACAATGTCAGTCATAGAAGGATAGAAAAGCGAGAGATGGATTTTTATCCGATAGTTCAGTGGTAGCAACCGAATTTCAATAAGGAATTGTACGGTCATAAGTAATTTGAGGATTCTGAGATTTTTATATCGTATTCATAAAGCTTCAAATTAGACTTCTTATCAATTAGTTTTTCCATTTAATCCATATTTAATTCTTTACAAGGGCTCAAACTTTGCTTAATATGTGTAATTACCTCATGATTCGTATTTTTTTCAACAAAAGTTGGTTAGCATTTCAAAGTTATTATTCGATGAGAACTCTAAGTTCAACATTAATCTACATGATATATTGTTTCCTTAATTTTCAATACATCCATTACCTCAAAATTCTTTGCCAAAAATACTTCGATATTTTGTCAAATCGCTGCCGATAGATTCCCCTTAACAAATTTTCCACTCGCAAAAAACAATAAAAACAAAGATAGTCATAATAATATTGTATCGGTCATTTCTGTACAATAAAATCGTCGAAATGTAAAATAAAAAATTTCATTGTTCTATGAAGACTATTGTTACTGCGGTTAAACAAAAATTTCAACGCAATTTTTCATCTGAAAATAGAATTTTCGAACTACGGGCAATGGTGCATTTATACTTCCGGTTTTTATTAGCTGCAATAGGAAATAATCCACTGGATCAATCCGGTTTCGAGGTTTTCAATCGAGCCACTCGCGTATTTTTATCTTCGCGAGTTCATCAATGAAAAAAAAATTCTCATTTTGTTTCAAACATCACAATTTACAAAAACTCAATTGTTTTTAGAGTTGTGTGGAAACATTGGCCTAGTGGAGGATCATTTGTGGTTAGAGGAGTTGGTTTTTGGAAACTCAGGGAAGGAATTTTTCATATCCACGAGAGTGGAAATTTTGTCGGCAAAATATTTCGATTGTCATGAAAGTTTGTTGCAATTTTGCGAATGACATTTTTAACAAAACCACGAGCCGACAGGCGAGTGGTTTTGGATTAAATGTCATGAGCAAAATTACCTAAAAGCAACAAACTTGAATACGACAAGAGAAAAATTTTACCTTACAAAATTTAATTGGTACTCGACATGACTATTTCACGAGAGAAAAACTAAAAAATCATATGTTTAAACGTTTTATTTATTGCAAACTTCAATTATACAAAGCCAAAAAAATAATAACATGAAAAAAAATTACTTATTTATGTAAAAAGTACAATTATTATAATTGTACGTTGTAGCATTATTTTGGGGATTGTTTTGCATCATAACCTGTGATGAATTTAAGTTAGAAACTGAGGATTCCTTTTCTTTATTTTTATTTTCTCGAAGGTTCTCTATAAGTTGGAAATGGTGTTCTTCATTTAATTTTAAATATGGTTTCAAAGAATGGGCAGAAGAATGTCCTGTAAGCTTAATTACTTCTTGTGTCTATACCAATTGATTCTGCCGATATATTCGTCCACTTTGAAAATGTGTCTCCCAATTTGTATGTACTGTTAAAAATAATCTTGTTGTTGTTAGATAAGGATTGAATTCTCTTTTTTCAATAATTTTCAAAAATAAACGAACGGGACACAAATTGTTGTTAGCATTATTTCTTACCAGCCAATTACTGCCAGATAAAGCTTTTGATCCTCCTTGTGTCGTTTTGGAAAAGATTGGATTATATTCTACCCTGCCAGTAAAATTACCTTTATTATCATATTCTTTTTTAAAGTAATTAATATCACAATTAGCAGCTTCATTTCCACGTCATGCTAATTCGAACGAACATAAATGAAAAAACTTTTTTTGTAACCCATCAGGATTATCTTCAGAATAGCTTTCTACCATTTCCATTAATTCTTCTTTGGTAAACGCGTTAGAACTTCTTTTTCTGGTTTCAAGTTCAGCCTGAAGCTTTTCACGTTTTGTATCCCTGGCCAATCTAGCAAATTTATAGTCTTTAAATGGATCAATTTTGATGTTAAATTCTAGAAAATATTTTTCCTGAACCATTTGAACAGTCGTATTCCAAAGTGTTTTCACACTAGCTTCAGTATAATCAGTTCCATCTCTTTTTTTCATGTTAAAACCATAATATTCAAGAATTTTTGCTATAACTTGTTCAGAAGTATCCTTTTCTAACATATAATTACGTGCGTCCAGAAACATTCTAAACTGTTCCCACGCAGACTTTTTTGTCTTCATTGTATTTCGCGGTATACTTTGCTTAATTGTTCTCTCTATTTCATTTATTTAATTATTTCCAAATCTTGTATTATTCATGTTAATAATACTCATTTAAATTTTTGAAACAGTTTTAATAATTTTTAGACTGTTAAATAAATGAATAAACAACTTAGTTTCATTAGAAACCACTATCAAAGATTTTATATTGAATTTTATCACAGAGTGATAGAATTTTATACACATAGATTTGATATATTAAACGTCAAAAAATTGCCGCGACAAGACAAAAAATTGCCAGTTCAAAACCTTCAAATTTTGTCAGTTATCAATTAACTCTAGTGAAATAGTCGTTACATGACCATTTATTTTTATTGTCATAGTCACACAAAAACACTATATGCGCGTTTGGTCGAAGAGTTCCTAGACACCTTGTATATTAAGCTATTTTGCATTATAAAATAATGTATTTATGCATTTTAAAATAAGTTGTTCTTCCGGTCTATCGCTAGCGTTTGTTTGGTCGATAAACATTTTCTTTTACACATAATGTTTTGATAGACAAGATAAATTATCGATAAAAAGCTATTTCCTGATAATTTCACAATGTTTGCACTCATTTTTTAATAAACTGTTGTCTCTATATATCGTCCAGGGAAATTTCAGTACACGCAAACACGACCAATCTATGGGGAGAAATTATATCGATCAAAATAGGATGCAAACGTACCTTTCGTATAGGCAATGTGTCTTACGTCTTCTTCTACTGTCCCACTGACAGGTCTGTAATCTTATTGTTATATTTATTTATCTACAACTGTCATGTAACGAGTACGATTTGACACTATTTTCAGTGTCATAATGACATATATATTACCGCGCTAGTGCGATAATAAGAATCTAGAAACATATTAATACTATAATTAAATATTTAAAATAACACTGGAAGCTGCATTTTCAATTTCCGAAAGGAGATTTGTCTTCGCTTGAACTCATTTTTATACATTTTTGATAATTCAACTTGGAAAATTTGATGAAATAACTAATTTATTTTATTTCCACAGCCTTGTTTGTCTTTGTTGCTATGGTCACAAAATATGATACACAATACCTTATGTTTGCAGTCAATATTATTAAAAATACCATTGATTGAATTTTTTTTTAATTTTATACTATAGGTACTGTTAATAATACTATCCTGATGATTTTATTTATCAAAATTTGATATGTCAAAATAGCAAAAAAAGATAAACGACATACTCAAAACCCGGATATACGTCACCAAGATGACGCACACCAAGAAGGCTATTGAATGGACTATACTTAGCTGCAAAGAAATCCATTACCTGCGGAAGGTTTCTATTTAGGGCGGATAAAAAGCTAAGAAACAATATTTAATCTATAGTGAATGGACCTAAAATTAATTCTAGTTTTGAAAGCGTATTCATATTGCTGTTATTTTTGAATGCACCCTATAATTTAATAAAAATTTGGAGTGAAAAATGGAAAAACACATAATTTTCGAGCCAGAACTCGGTCAATGTATTCTATGTCACAAAAATACGCCATGAAGCGTAAACTCGAATTCAAGGAGACGAAAAAGACCATCACCAACCAAACCAACCATAGCTCTGTCTGAAAACGGAGCGTAGAAAAGGATAACCGATATGCGAGAGAAAGAAAAATATATAGACGGAAAGTCTGAAAAGCTCGGTCCAAGCTGAACGAACGCCGTTTGGTTCATGTTTTTTATTTATTCATAAAATAAACAACTCAATCGGAAGTAGTATTAAATTAAAATGGTATTAGAAAGAAAAATAGGGTTTATTGAATAAAACTTGCAAGTCATAACTTATAAGAAAAAGCTAAAACTTCTAAGTAGAAGCTAATACTTATTTTTATTTGAATAAAAACTAGAACTCTCTCGAAAGTTAATACTGGAAAAATCTTTTGAATTTTGAGTGATTACTCATAAGTACTTATATTTACAAGTGTTTACTTTTTTCGTTGCGTAATTTTTGGAACTTTTGACAAAGATGTTTTAACCTTGTGTCCTAGAATGGGAAACCTTTGCTTTACTTGTCCAAAAACTCCCTCAATTACAACTCTTTTCTTGGAGTGAGTGATATTGAATAATTCTTCAATTCGGTTTTGAGGATTTTTAAAAGGTGTTGATAGCCATGGAGCAATTCCATATCCACTATCTCCGAGAAGGCAGAAATTACCCCGAAATCATGCCTCATTTTCATATACGGAACTTAGTTTCCAAATTCTGGAATCGTTAACACTTCCAGGCCAGCGTCTACACTTGTAATCAATTCATTAACATCACAAGTTACTTGCACATTAAAGCAAATCCTTTACTGTTGATAAAATCATCGCCAAATTCTGGTGGTTTTTTAATTTGAACATGAGCGCAATCTACAGCACCAATGACTGTAGGAATTTGGAATCGATTCGATCATTTAATTCTTGCTTCTTCCATGGCATCTAGATTAGATGGAAATTTTATCCAATGGTGGGCCTTTTCTAATATACAATCAGCTACTTCACTTATGGTTTTGCTGTAGTATGATGAACGCCAAAATCTTCACCAATACCTGTTTGAAATCCGGTATCACTAACATATCATAGGAATATCTCCATCTTTTGCCGAGATGCAAGTGCACCTCCTCTGGATTCATCTTTCTCCGGTAAAAAATAATCCGAAATTTAGTCTACACTTTCACTTTCAAAACGCAACAAGAGCTTAGATTTGCTTGGGCTGATGCTTCTTCTCTTCCTATAGTTCTTCCTGTTACGAACATTTATGAAGTCCACCATGTTTAACAATATACTAGCAACTACCGTAGGAAAAAAGGATGCTTTATAGGTACCTTAAAAATAGTCAAGTTATAACTAATTTAAGACAGATCTTATTTTTATTCAAATAAGAATAAACCAGTAATATTTTAAGTAACTACTTCAAACCAAAAGAGTTTGCTTATGGCCATAAGTAATCCCTTTTACATGAAGTAGTCACTGACCTTTTATTCAATTTATACTAAGAAAATACTTAATAATAGGAAGTAGAAGCCAATACTTTTTTTTATTCAATAGATCTTGCCTCTAAATGTTTCAATTATACTTGACGTAATATATATTGTGCGAACTTAAAGTTGTAGGCTTTTTGTTCGACTGTAATTCGATACGATACCGTCAAAGTCCGCAACTTGAAGGGGATATACGATTAGATAGCTGCATTAAAAATATTACGTCCACTATACCTTGAATTGATTTGTCAACTATTTAATCTATATTTCTGGTCAGAGTAGAAATTCGACTGTTATGAACCAAACGGATTTTTTCCAGTAAGACCTTGTACGACACAACCAAACAAAACAATGTTTCGGTTCTCTAAAGATGAAAAAAAAAAACTCAGTTCAGTCTAGCTGGGTCAGATCTTTCTTCAAGTGTTCACGCAACGTTGCCATCACGAGTCGACATTGCCAAGTCATTAGAGTACCATAAAATTATTTATGTGCTACGCTGAAATTAAAACCGATTGCGAAGAACGGTACTGGAGGTCTCAAACAATGTGCTTGCTTGGGTTGTTATTTAAAAAAAAAAAGAAAAAGTGGTCTCTAGTAAACCCTACACCCATTTATATGTGACTGAATATAAAAATAGCATTCAAATAAAACTTTATATACAGAGTGGGCCATTATTTGTCCTTGTATCAATGATAGATAGCGTTACTATAAATATCTTATCTTTTTTTTAACCTTTTCATGACCCTTGAAGTCCGAGAATTTTATTTAAAAAAAACCATAGATATGGAATAAAATTCTTTGTCATTATTTTAGAAAATTATAAAAAATGCCGAGACACTTCAACTTTTGAATTGAGTTGTGCGTTATATAAACATAAATGTAAATGTACAGGGTGTTTCACGCAAGTATGCCATAGTCGGTGTTGTTTTTTTAATGAAACACCCTATATATTTGCATATTTTTGAAATCCTCTTAATGAACCGATTCCAACAAACTAAATAATGTATGGTCAATTATAAATTATACAGGGTGAAATTTTAAAATTAATAATTTATTACACTTGAAATATTGGTACTTTTTTAAATTAGCTAAATATGGATTTATCAAAAATCTAGACTAGCTAATTATTAGACGTATTTGTATATTAAACAAAACCTGCTACGCCCATGAATTTTATCATAAATACCTAAAAATTGCCTAAAAACGCTAATAATTAGACAAAATCGGTAAATAATGTGGATTGTTTTAAATGGGTAAATAATGTGGATTGTTTTCTATTCTGTCAGTTGTTGATGTGTTGACAGTTTAAACTGAAAAAGTAAAATCTTTGTCAAACACTCTTTCCTTGTCGACATAACAATGAAATATTTAACTGAGACTCACCGAATTGAGATTTTAATGATGATCGGGTACGGGGATAACTGCAAAAGCCAAGTTGAAGTGGCAAACTTATTTAATCACAGGTATCCCGAATTGCCTAATATTTCACAAAGTACTGTGTCTATAATTCATGCACAATTCAGAGAACTTGGACATGTCAAACCATTAAAAAGAAAACCACACTTCGTTGAAGATGATGTGAAAGTGGATATTTTGTTAAGTGTCGAAGAGAATCCAACTTCAAGTAGACGTCAAATTGCCCGTGAAAATAATGTTAGTCATACAACTGTTCTAAGATGTCTTCATAAAAAAAAAACTTCATCCCTACAAATTAACTTTTGTGCAGGAGTTAACAGAAGACGATCCAGATCGTAGAATGGATTTCTGCGAAATGAGCTAAACAGAAATGAGATAGCTCTTGGTACCATTCTTTTTTCTGACGAATCAACATTCACATTGAATGGAGAGGTAAACCGACAGAACTGTAGATATTGGTCAGCAGAGAATCCTAATTGGATGCGTGAGACACATACTCAGTACCCTCAAAAGTTGAACGTTTGGGCCGGTATCATAGGCGACCATATTATTGGTCCTATATTTATAGATAAAAATTTCACAGCTGAAGAATATTTAAATATGCTTAGAAATGAAGTTATACCTGCGTTGGCAAACTTATATCCCAACGCAATAGATCCTAGCTTACCGAATGAAAATGTTTGGTTCCAGCAAGACGGGGTAACACTTCCAACTTATAGAGGGACATATTGTATAATCTCAATAACTACATGCTTTACAGACTTCTTAGAATAAGTATAAATACGTGAGAGGCATTTTTAATACAAAATGCCACTAACCGACGTGTTTCTAGATAACAAAACTTACTACAAGAATAAATGTCATTCGCCAAATTGGTCACTTTGCCAATAAAGTCCTCTTATTTAAAAATTTTATTACCCCTTTGTTATTCATTATTCCATTAGAAGCGTCCTAGATTTATAGGCAATTTTATCCTTCAGTTAAACTCCGATCTTTATTATAACCAACAGTTTTTCTGTGCTGTCAGCACCGTATCATAAAGGGTGTATCAAAATTCTTGGATATTTTATATTTTTCCCTAATTTAAAAAAAATCATAACCCCTTTCAAGAATTTCATAGTACGCTCATAGTATTAAAAATTATACCGCCATCATCTGATATAGGATTTTTTTGGTGTCCTTTTTCGACTGGACTCTCCCTCCTAATATCTTTCTAGTCTTTTTTTAATTTCTTGGGAAATTAAACCACAATATTTTTAAATTTTTTCTGTTGTGTCAGTTAGGGATAAAAATTAATTTCTACTTATTTTTTTCTTGATAACGGTAGCTGGAACGCTACCGAAACGTTAAAATAAAGAATTTAAAAATATTGTGGTTTAATTTCCCAAGAAATTAAAAAAAGAATGAATAATATACCCCAAGGAACATACAGAAGATATCTTTCTAGTCATCCTATCCATCTTCCTTGGTCATCTTGGACGATCTAGGGAGGCGATCTTGTTAGAGCTGGTGAAACTTATCGGGGGTAATACCACAAGAGCTCAGATTTAGCCGGATATTTCTTGTGGTTGTTTTCGAATACTTACTTTCATTGGCAATTTAACGAGAGCTGTTCTGGCAAAATCACGAGAGCGTAGCTCGAGTGATTTTGCCTGAACAGATCGAGTTAAATTGCCAATGAAAGTAAGCATGAGAAAACCACCGGAAAAAATATCCTGCTAAATCTGAGCACGCGTGGTATTTGGTAAGACAATCCCATGAATAAAAAACTCAATTCAAATAAACTAAATTAAATTAAATTGATTCCATATGGAGGAATGAGTTTTCTTGGTATTTTTTGGAGTTGATTTTTCAATCTCCCTTACTATTTCTGCCTTGCAAATAT
>CAJUYH010008861.1:0-14743 GCA_910591685.1 Galerucella tenella
TTATCATGTATCACCGTTTTTTCACGACCAACTGAAAATTTAACTCCTGCATCCCCCAACCCCCCTGGCACCCATACTATGATTGAACGTTCCCAGACCCAAAGCCGGGTCTCACAACGTCACTTTTGGTCTGAAAAGGCTGTGGAGTATAACGATTTGGGTCTGTATATGCGGTCAAATAAATCTATATATATATATAAATTGTATTGTTCATCTCTAGTCATATACTAACTGTGATTATATTTATATATATATATATATATATATATATATAGGAGAAGATTTATGTGGGGATGTGGCAAGAAAATACCAGAGAGTACTCTTTTTAAAATATATTCCGAGCTTTCGAATATAACATATTCATTTTCAAGGACTAAAAATTATTAAGATATATGGTCAAATTATAAAATAAATTAATACATTTACTCACGTTATTTAAGTGAGAATGTCGGTATAATTGTAAAATATATAAAAAAATTGACACAAAAGTGCATTATAAATTAAACTCAAAAAACAATATGACATTCAACAAAAATGTTTCAATTTTTATTTCTGATATTAAGGTCTATTTGAATGAAGGTAATTTTGATTGGAATTTAATTTTTGCGAAGATTGTTTTTCAAAATCTAAGAGATAGGCATACATAACACTAAGGTTATTCAGGTCAGTTTTTTTATTAATGCAATTATTTTCTTGTGAAATAAATGCGGTTTCCAAAAATAGACGTTTTTTATAATTATTTTCAGTGATTAATACTTTGGCTGATTGATAATCAATTGAATGACCTTCATAAAATGCGTGCTCAGCGAGGGCACATCTATCAGGATACAATTTACTATCGCTTTTATGAGAGGAAATTCGATTGGTTAATGTCCTTTTAGTGTGACCAATGTATTTTTTATCACAGTTCAAGCAAGGAATTTCATAAACTATGTTAGTTAATTTATTCATCGGTGTTTTATCTTTGATTTTACTGAAAATTGATTTGATTGTGAGGTGTTGTTTGTTTGCAATTTTGATATTATGTCTCTTGAAGATTCCTGAAAGTTTAGGGGTGACTGTTTTTATATATGGTAAAGACATATAAATTGGAGGGTTAATATTGTCAGTTCTAATATTTTGTGATCTATTATTAGTAATGTCAGAATTTCTGTCAAATGTATTATATAATATTCGTCTCAAAAGATATGGAGGATATGAGTTTTCGTGAAAAAGATTATACAATACTTTTAGATTTTTTTGGTGGAACTTTGGATCTGAAATTTGAAGAACTCTACTTTTCATCTGTTTGATCAAGTTAATTTTTGTGTTACGTGAATGATATGAATGGTAATTTATATATCTTCCTGAACTTATCGGTTTTCTATACCAGTCGATCGAAATTTTATTATTATTGTCTCTTATGAATTTGGTGTCAAGAAAAGGTAAAGATATTTCTATAAAAACTATGTTAGCTAATATTGATTATATATCATCTTTCATACAAAACGAGCAAGAAAGAAATATCGTTGTAGCTAAAACTACTAATGTTTATTCTGAAAGATTTGAAATCTTTCAGAATAAACATTGATACATCGCTGAGGCATAATAATGCCTGTGCGCTTTACTTGGTGAATCAGGTGGATCAGTAATACAGGTTTGTTTACGTATTTTCTCTCTGTCTTACTCATACAATATCCGTAAGCGATTTTAAAAATAATATCATTAATTGTGAGTTAATTATAAAAGTTAAAACATTGGCGCAATGTTATCAAATGATCTATTTTTCTAGACGAATTAGTTGGTATCAAAATATCCGCATTTGAGTGGTCTTTTATTTTCCATAAGATGGAAGCATAGTCCTTTGTTTTTAATCAAAAACACCCTGAATACATGCTATAAAGTCTATAAATAATTTCTGGTTTTTTTCAAGACTACTTTTATCATAAAAAATTCTGTCCTGAAGCTGTACTATAAAAGGTTCATGAGGTTCCGAGAACCATTCTTTTGAGTCACTGGATACTATAAAGATGTTTGTATATTTTGTTTCAGATGCTATGAGTTAGCTACAGATATCAGAGAACTACATGAACAAGTTTTGGTGAATATTGAGAAATATCTTAACAAAACGCAAGTTTTGTGCAAAATGCTTCAAACAGATATGCCTGCAATTGGACAACAAAAATTGGGATTGTATCAAGAACAGTTCCAATTGAAAAGGCAAATGAAAGAGTAAGTTTATCTATGAAATTATATGAAGAAATGTTCTATGGTATATTATAGCATGTCACAATCTTTTTCAAATTCTTAGTGCAATATATTACTAAACTAAACTGAAATGTTTGTAACATATATTATTTGCACTACATCATCTGTAAACTCATTGCTTCTTACTCCCTGAATTAACTTCAACTCTCCTCATATATTTTCATTGATTATTCGTAGATTAGAACAAATGGTGGAAGCCAGAACAACAGAAGTAAACCAATTACGTTCTAAACAATTAGAATTGTGTAAAAGCCTAGGAAGAGAACCAAAACTTTTAAAAGATCATCCTTTACCCACATTGAATGAGATTGCAGACTTGAAAAAGCACATCGAACAGTTGGAGCAAGAAACCTTTGATAGGCTGGAAAAGTTTACTACTATCAAAGGAGAGATTATTGAAATAATCGATCTTCTTGGTTACACTCCCTCCACACAATTTGAATGTGCTGTCATAAATGGAAATGAAAGTGATTTTAAAATTACTGAAGAAAATATGGAAGCTCTAGATTCGTTTTATTATAATATGAAGAAAGAGCTGAAGAATGTTGAAGAAGATATTTATCAATTGAGAAGCAAAATTGAACATCTTTGGAATTTGTTAGATGTTGATTTTGTTGAAAGAGAAGAGTTCCGTAAAAAGTATGTGGGAGATTCGTTAAATACTTTAGAAGCTTTGAGATCAGAATTGAAGAGATGTGAATGCTTAAAAAGGGCTAACATAAAGGTAAGGTGATATAAAACTAAATTTTACTTTCAATTTTCAAACCACACGATTAAACTGACTTCTTTACTATATAGACTTATTGTCAATCCAAAAATACATTCAAATTTTGACAAACAAAGTCTATTTTTATATGCCTAATCTTATTTATAGGTATTTGTTGATCGGCTTCGTCAGGAATTGGTGGAAATTTGGAAACAATGTCATTGTTCTGAATCTGTTAAATATGAGTTCAGATTTTTTGAGTCTGATACTTATACTGAAGATCTTCTAGAATTACATGAAGTGCAATTAAAAAAGTGGAAAATTTATGCAGAGGAAAACAAGTATGCTTCATTTGTTTATTTTATATAAATATTAATCTTTTATTCAACCCAAATCTAATTTACTTTGGAAATAATAAAAAAAATCTTAATACTATCATTAAATCATTTAATGATTTTGAAATAAATACATAATATAATATCTTCTGTAAGTTCCTTGTGGCATTACTTATTATTTTTTCTGTTATTTTTTGGGAATCAAACCACAATAATGTTTTTTTATTTCGACGTTTAGGTAGCGTTCCAGCTACCGTTGTCAAGATTAACTAGTAATAAAAAAAATTTTTGGTCCCTATCTGACAACGAAAAAAGATGACAACTAGACGATCAATAATATTTTGATTGTCTAGTTGTCATATTTTTGGTGAGGATTATTGAAAATTTCAGATCTTCATAGCTCCTTCCAGTTGCCAAAAATCGTAATGTAGCAGTGAGTCTTTCATGTGGCGTTATAGCTTGCCACATACGAGTGTTTTCTTTTTGTATTAAAGGAGCTACTAGAGATAATAATTCAATGTACGTGTCTTGATTCATTCTCAAGTAATTATGCCAATCTGAGGGATCCAGTCGCAATTCCTCCAATATATTAATATGAGAATACGTAGCCCGTTTTTGTAACCAAGTCTTCACCCATTTTGACCGAGGTTTTCGTTTAATAATACACTTTTCCTTAATAACTACACACGCCACTGCTATTAGCATAAGATCTTTTTTCGACGTCATGTCACGCTTGTGACACATCCTCACTCAACAAGCAAAAGTGTCTGTATGTGTGGGAAATATGAAAGTACACGTCTACTTTACAGCCAACATGCAGATACTTAACTGCGCATTCTTCCTTCCTAGTGAGTGGGCCCCTTACAGACTGTTGAATAAATTAGGATTGAAAGGGGTTACTCAAGTCACTAATACTTCTTTGGTGTAATCTAAATTCTGCTTTAGAATAATATATAAAGATGGTTAATTTAAAGTATTTCAAATATAACCCAACAATTTTTCTTACTTTCCGTGGTTTGCAATCAATTCCTCAATCAAGGCTTCACCAGCAGCGACACATACGCCATTTTTGCTACCGTTATTATTTAAAGGCGCACTTTAACATCCCTTTGACAATAATAGTTTCAAGGAATCCTTTGAAATTTTAAGGGAAATGTGGTTAGCGAATACCGATTTGTTTTTAGCGTCGGTTAAACTGCTATGACTTGGAATATTTGAAAATGTTTTTGTACGATCGGTCTTTTTTCTTACTTAACAACATTGTTACCATATAAGTAGGTTGTAAATACAGCCTTCGTGCCTTTTATAAGTAGAAATTTTAGATTTTCACAAAAACTTTATAAATAATTGAAAAATAAATTGATATCATATAGCATATTAAAATTAATAGAACAGTTTAAAGCATAATTATTAAAAGAAAAGTTATTTCACTTTATTGGTGATGAACTTCTTGATATTTTATTGGGAATCAACGGAGCTTCACTTGTATGGAACTACTTGGAGCGAAAGTAGCAGCTGACTCGATATTCATATGGACATCGTGATTATGTAGAATTTAATTAGCAAATAGCACTCGATTTTTTTTTTATTTTAAGCTAGTCGCATCAACCATGTGGGTTATTAGCGACTCGGTACGTTTTACAGTTTGTGGATTAGTTGTATTTCGGTGAGGTACTTAACTAGAGAGTTTACTTTACAGTCATTTCCTCATAAAATTTTAAGGTTCTGAGGAAGATTATTATTTTGTCTTTGCAGTTTGTACTTAGGGCAGTCAATTAGAAAATGTTTTACTGTTATTTCACATCTGCACAGATCACATTTGAGTGGTTCCGTTTTCTCGAACAGGTACTGATGGGTTAATCTGGTGTGACCTATTCTTAGTCTTGTTAGTAAAACTTGGTGAGGGCGTCTTGCAGGTATCATTTTCCACGGTTTCACTTCGGTTTTAATTTCACGCAACTTCACTTTAGATTCTCGCCACTGACTCTGCCACGCACTAAGCACTTTTTCCTTCACATGGATTTTTATGTCATTTATCGTCACTTCTTGCACTGTTTTTGCACTATCACTTTCAATGGCCTCTTTTGCTTGCTGGTCTGCTTCTTCGTTTCCCAGGATTCCGATGTGGGATGGGATCCACATAAATTGTACGTCTTTGTCAGTTGTATATAGCTCATCTAGTGTTGCTTTTATGGACAGAGAAATAGGATGAGTATCATACATTTTTTTTGATAGACTCAAGTGAACTGAGGGAATCGGTTATTATAAGAAATTTGGAGAAGTTTAAACTTTTGGCATGTGTTACAGCTTGTAATAGTGCGTACATTTCTCCTGTGTATACAGTGCTGAGGGGTGAAAGTTTAAAAGTTAATTTTGTGTCAGGAGTAATAACTGCAGCTCCTACTCCATTTGAAGTTTTTGAGGCATCAGTATACATTTGGTAGTATTCTTGATACAGATTTATTTGTGTGTAAAAAGCTAGTTTTATGATGACAGAGGGCGTTTCATTTTTTTTATGAATGATCAGGGATTTATCTATACAAGGATGATTGAGTAGCCATGGTGGTGATATGACACTATTTCTGAATGTTGGAGGATTTTCAATGTGGAAGTCAGAGGAGTATTTCCGTACTCTCTCATAGAAAGGTGGGTCTGATCTTTTTTGTTTCTGAAATAGGTTGGGATATTTACTAGTATGTACATTTTCATAGACTGGATGTTCAACTTTTCCTAGGATAGAAGTAGAATAAACAAGAGTTTGCATCTGTCTTCTGAGTGATAGTGAAGGTTCACTTAATTCAGCATGCAAGCTTTCAATTGGCGAGGTTCGGAACGCACCTGATATAATTCTCAGAGCGTTGTTGTGAATGGTGTCCAGGTTTTTTAATATGTGATTTTTGGTAGAGGCATTCACAATGGATCCATAATCTATTTTCGTTCTTATAAGGTTTTTGTATAAAAGGTGTAATGTCTTTTGGTCTGAGCCCCAGCTTCTGTTTGCAAGCACTTTAAGAATATTTATACAATTTTGACAGGATAGTACTAGAGTTTTTATGTGTTCATTCCAGTTTAATTTAGTATCAAAAATCATGCCTAAGAATTTTGCATGATTGACAAATTGTAGTTGTTGATCGTGGAGACTGAGATGAGGGGTTTGGTAGACAGAAGTTTTAGAAAAAAGTAGACATTTTGTTTTTGAGGGAGAAAAGCGGAAGCCTGACTCTTTTGACCAGAGTTCAAAATTTATGAGTTGATTTTGCATTAGTTCCTGCATAGTTTGGATGTTTCGTCCCTTAGTATATATAACTAAGTCATCTGCGAAAGCTCTAATTTTTATTGGTTTGACTATATTTTTGGAGATGCCATTGATTGCTACTAAGAATAGGGTAGGGCTAATTACTGATCCTTGAGGAGTGCCGTTCTGCTGTGTTTCTTCGTTTGATGTTATTCCATTTACCCTAACTCTAAACGTTCTTCTGTGGAGGAAGTTTTTTATAAATGCTAACATGTTGCCGTCTATATCCCATTGTTTTAATGTGTTTAGTATATTGTATCTGCAAGCAGTATCGAAGGCTTTATTTATGTCGAAAAATATAGCTAGACATTTCTGTTTATTCGCGAAGGCTTCATGTATATCACTTTCAAGGTCAATTAAGTTGTCTATGGTGTTTCTCTGTTTTCTAAAGCCGCTTTGTTCTGGAATTATTAATTTCCGTTGTTCTAGTTCCCATAATAATCGGTTGTTGACCACTTTTTCCATAAGTTTACACAAAGTGCATGTTAGTGCAATGGGTCTGTATGATTCTGCGAGTATTTTCTTTTTTCCTGGTTTTAAAATTGGTATTAAAGTTGCTTGGGTCCACTGTTCTGGAAATACTTGTGTCTGCCAAATTTTGTTGAGTATTTCAAGCAATATTTTCTTACCTGAGTCTGCCAGGTGCTGCAGAAAGGACATTTGTATGTTATCGGGGCCTGGGCATGAATCTTTAAAACTATTCAAAGCTTCATCTACTTCAGCTAGAGAAAGTGGTTCGTTGGTAACTGATTGTTTGGTTTGGTCTATTGAAATTTCTTCTTTGGCTATTCTATTTCTCAAGAATTCTGCGTCATAATTTGCATTACTAGAGTATTTTTTGTAAGTTTTCGCCATTATAGCCGCTATTTCGTCTGGATTAGAAGTAATTGTACCATTTTGTTCAATAGTGTTAATTTTCTGATATGTTCTGGCACCCGATATCGATCTGATTTTTTTCCAAACTGTAGAAATGTTTTCCGAACTGTTTATACTTTGTACATAGTTTACCCAGGAAGACTTCCGATTTTTTTTGAAGATGAATCTTGTTTTCGCCCTAAGCTCTTTAAATCGAGCTAAATTTTCATCAGATCTGTACCTTTTGTATCGATTAAAGGCATTTTTGCTTGCTTTTAGAGCTTCGTGACATTCTTTATTCCACCACGGGACTGGTGTGTGATGTTTAGTGTTGCTTGTTAATCCTACTGCCTTTTCTGCAGCTGAGAGTATAAGGTTGTTGAATTTAGATATGGAATGATCAATGTTTTCCTCGTGGCTAAAATTGGTTAGTGTTGTTTCTGTGATAGTTGTGTATTGTTCCCAATTGGCTTCATGAAGTTTCCATTTCTGTACTGGTTTTGTTTCGGAGCGAGTATGTCTGTTGTCTAATATACATATTGGAAAGTGATCACTATCGTATAAGTAAGGTGCGACTTCCCATGTTAAGTGGGGCAGGAGAGAGGGATTGGAGAGCGTGAGGTCGATGGCGGACATTGTACCATTTTGTGAGTTGAATCTGGTTTTCGTCCCGTCATTAAGGAGAGTAAGATTTAAGTCCCTTATAGCTTCTTCTATCACGTTTCCTCTTGTATCCTTTGTTTCGGATCCCCATATGAAGTTATGTCCGTTGAAGTCTCCGGTAATCAACCGAGGATTTGGTATTTGGGATATCAGATCTATCAGGTCTTCTTTTTGTAAAGTAGTATCGGATGGAATGTATATGTTGCAGATGTTAATTTTTGTGGGAAGATCTACGGCAACTGCAACGGCTTCGAGATTTGTATGGATAGGAATTTCATTTGCTTGAAAATTTGTACCTAAATATATTGCTACTCCTCCCCAACTTTTTGCCCCAATTCGATTTTTGTAAAAACCTGTAAATTTTTTTAGTTTGTGCATGTTGTTATTTTTGAAGTGTGTTTCTTGTAGGCATAGAACGCTTGGATCGTATTTGGTTATGAGAGTTTTTAACATTTCTAAGTGAAGGTAGTATCCGTTAAGATTCCATTGTAATATAGTCATTTTTGAAAGTTAACAGTTGTCTGAGGAGTCACTTATTGGCTCCTGCTCTATAGCGCCTTCTGCAGTATATCTTTCTAGACGTTTTCTGATTTTAGTAAGTTGAGTTTTCAATGACTTTCCTTGGAGCTTTGGGTAAATCATTTTTATGTTTTCAGCTAAGCCTTCATAGTCCGTCGTGTAGTTACTAATTAGGTTGATAGGATCTGGATTTCCTTTTATATTTGATAATAAGTCTGCTAACTGTTCAAAATTCACAACAAACTTTTCCTGATTGTTTTTAATGATTTCTTTGATAGGTTGTAGTTGTTCCAATGTATTTTTTCCAGTAGTGTCAGTTTTATGTTTCTTTGGTGGCTCAGGCGTTTTGAAAGGTAGTATATTGGGTTCAGTTTCTATGATCGGGCTTGAAGTTTGAGATAGTGTTCTTTTATTGCTATTTTGTGAACTCTCCATAGGGGTTTCAATACTATTTTTCATTGAAGTTGAAATAATTTCCGATAAAGTAGTGACCGATTCAGTAATGTTGGTGTATGCAGTGGAAGTTTGCGAGGCAGAGTTTTCTTGTTCGTTTATTTGTGCTTGCGTTGAATTTTCAAATGCTTTGCTTTGAGTTGTGTGAGTTTTTTCATGGGAAGGGGTAGTGTTAGTTTCAGGTAAGTTTTGAGAATGGCGACTATGCTCAGCTCGAGGAAGGCTTTCTGTAGTAGGGCATTTTGAAGCTAAATGACCAGTTTGCTTACATTTGTAGTAGACCTGACTATCCAATGTGAGGAATATGCGGTAAGACGTGTCGTGCTCTTCAACAAGTATGCTATCTGGTATTTCGAGGTTGTTGAGAGGAGATATAAAAACTTGGCGTCCAAAACTAAGTATGTGACTATATTCTGGTTTAGTGGTTCCGATTCTTAAGGATAAGATAGGAGATATGATGGTTACGCCTAAGTTTTTCAAAGCTGTAGCTATTAATTGATTGGAGATTGATAGACAAACATTTGAAAGAACAAGTCTTTCAGTAGGGGTAATTAACCTGCGTGCTGAAATTTGAGTGCCATCGATGGCGAATTCACCTCTGCAACTGTTGAAGAAAGAGTCTACAATTTGTTTTGATGAAAAATAAACACATATTCTGTTGTTGGACATTCGGGAGGCGTAGATGATGTTTTTTGGGTTGACAATGTCTCCAATTTGATATAAGTAGTCTTCTAACTTGGGTCCATTTAGCGAATTGAATATAATGGCTTGCTCCTTTGAAGGGGGCAAAGGTTCGGTATTTTTAGTTAGAGCAGTAGAGTATGACATTTGGTTGGGAGATGAAGAAATATTTCCACTTTGTGACGTGCTAGGTAATTCCATTGTAGTAGATCATTTATTGTCCAGAGTGCGGCCCTGTCTTTTTATCGACAGGACAAAAAGAAGTCTCCTAATCTCTGGTTTTTAATTGATATTGAAATCAAAGGTGTAGAGTTTTAACTGTGTTTTGTAGTTATACTCTTTTTTGATAATAGATTTGTGACTTACGTGTAGTATTGTAATTCACTAGCGGTTTCACAAGTTTCAAGATTTTTCACTAACGGTAACTATAACTTTTTTGCTAATTTTTCGGAGCTGATCGAACACAGGTGTTTGCCGTGCTTGCCAGATCCGGACCACCAGTGAGCACTCGATTTTGTATTTACAACTTACTTCTATGATAGTAATACAATACAAATAATTCTGATGGTGGCATAAAATTTAGTCTCTGCATTTTTATTTTGATCGCACAATTAATTTTTTAAACTTTATGCTTGGGGTGACATTCACTGAGTCGTAAAAAATCTGTTATGTCCCCTTACTTCTACCATTGTCTATTTTTAGAGACAATGCTTCTACTTAGTTCCAGAGGAGAGTCTCAGAGACTAGAATCTCTTTTAACCTTCATAAACCCGTGGTCAAAAACTTACATTAAATACCGAGTGGGATCCAAATGTACCCCAACATTTTTTTGGCTTATTATTATTTTTTTAATGTTATAATTAGGGAATATTAAAAATAAAACACATTCTGCTTATAAAAAAATATATTTTTACATAAAAAAGTTGTCAGCATTGATAAATGCATTGTAAGCACACTTTGAAAAAATATTATGAAATGATTAGAAATATTAAAAACAAAAATAATTATGAAAAAAGAAAAAGTATTTTAGTGACATTTTAAATAATGATTTAATTATCACACTTGTCACAAACTGTTATATTTTTTGAATGTTCTGCACATACGAACTGATTATTTTGCAGCTGGACCCCAAGCAACAAAACTCTCTATAATTAGTTACAATGAAAAGCTATTTATTCAAAATTTTGTATACCAGTTTAGATATATATTTAAGAAACATAGCTCGAAGGAAATTAAATAAAAAAAACTATTTTAGAAAATATACCCAAAAATTCATGTCTGGGGTACAGCTGTACCCCGCTCGGTTTTATGAAGGTTAATCCTATTTATCGGAGGCATGTTAGGATACCTGCAGGCTTTAAGTTTCGTAAATGTCTGTTTTCTATCCCCTAGTCTCCTAGGTGTTGTTCTGTACAATTCTGAATTGGAATGTATGTGGATGAATGCTTTTTCAAGTGCCCATTCAAGCAACAATGTCCCGTTAGGATTCCTGTAGAAACTCTTAGTGCAGTTATAGTTTGACTTATGCATTCATTTGATATAAACGGGTTGTAGCAGAATCTTTGATTGTCTAAGCCCTACTAGATCTTTCCAATGGCCAGATTTTCTATTTTTTCCGCTTTGCCTATTTCTTCCAATATTACATTGAAACTGATACCGCGAAAGTGTTTTTAAACTGTTAAAAATATAAGTTTATTTCTAGAGAAACTATTGCGTTGTTAGATAAACATCGTACTTTGTGGGATAAGATGATTGAATTAGAACAGAATGCAACTGGCGCGGACCGTTATAACAACAGAGGAGGAAAGTTGTTGAAAGAAGAAAAGGAAAGGAATCATCTATCAAAACAAATTCCAAAAATAGAAGCAAATTTATTGGACTTGGCAGACAAATATGAACTTAGACATGGTGTACCTTTCTACACTTTTGGTCAAACAATCGGAGAATACATTAATAACTTGCATGCCAGCAGGACAAATGTAAGTTGACTACAAATTATTTCACTCTGAATGTGTGTGTCATTCTTCGGCCATCCTAATATAGGTCAGAATTTTTTTTTAAATGTCCGGTATTATTAGAGTTCGGTATATTAGATACTGATGTGACTGATCATTTGCCAGTAATGATAAATATAAACAAAAACAATCTAAGTTACCAAGACAATGAATCACACTCATATGAATACATTGATTACAAAATATTGAAACAAAAAATCTCTCACAAATTGGGAAGAAGTCATTCAGTATTTTGTTAAAAGTTTTAACGAAATTATAAAATCATGTACAACAAAACGCATAATAAAAAATAACAAACACAAGAAAATTATAGATTGGTTATCAGATGCTCTGATTACTTCTATTGTGCAAAGAGAAAAACTTGGAAAACAACTTTAAAAAAATAATAATCCCGAATTGGAAGCAGAATATAAACGTTACCGTAACTATGTCAATAAATTAATAAAAATCCAAAAACTTAAATACAAACAGAAAATAGACAACAACAAAACAAACATTAAAAAAATGTATAAAATAATGGCAGACGCCACAAACGAAAAAAGTAAAAAAAATAAAACAACTCTAATCTAGTAATGATGTTGAAATGGCTAATTACTGTAATAATTACTTTATTAACGTAGGAACTGAATGGAGAAGAAAATTGAATATGTACAAAATCCTAGTAATATTAATACTTACTCGAATAAATCAATGTTTATAAAACCGGTAGGTAAATGAAAATGAAGTAATTGAACAAATTTACAATTTAAAAAATAATTCTGCTCCAGGCAAAGACGGAATCAGTGCTGAAATGATCAAGTTTACACATCTTCACATTGCAAAACCACTAGCTCATATTATCAATCTTATTTTTACTACAGGGCTAATTCCATCCTACTTTAAACAATCAATAGTAACTCCAATACATAAATCTGGACAAAAAAACTAAATTGAAAACTATCGTCCAATCAGCCTAATAAATAACTTTGCCAAAATATTGGAAAAATGCCTGAAAAACAGATAAACCAACTTTTTAAGTACTTACTAATAACTTATTATCTGAAAATCAATTTGGTTTTATGGAAGGAAAGAGTACAACAGATGCAATATACAGTCTTAAGTCAGAAATAACACATAATCTCAATAACAGAAAAGCAATAGTAGTTTTCATAGACCTTGCGAAGGCATTCGATACAGTTCCCCATGAAAAACTTATAGATGTATTAAACCACTATGGAGTGAGAGGTACTCTATTGAAACTTTTCGGAGATTACCTTTCAGATAGAGACCAATTCCTAAGAATTAATGATAGTCAGTTTACCACGAAAAATTAAGATTGGGGTGCCACAAGGTACAATACTGGGGCCAATTCTCTTTCTAACATATATAAATTCCCTACTTAACATTAACATCGAAAGAAAAATACTATCCTATGCAGATGATACAGCTGTTATATTCTCTGGTGAAAACTGGGAAGAAGTCAAAACACGGGTAAAAAACGGTATGAAGGAGGTAAAAAACTGGCTTCAAACTTTCATGTTGTCACTGAATATAACTAAGACAAATTACATAGCTTTCTCATTAACACATGCCAACAGACCTATTTATAATAAAATATTAATAGAGGAAAACACACATTTTGAAATAACTTCAGTATCGTAAGACTAAATATTTAGGGGTGATAATTGATCGGAATCTCAAATGGACATACCACGTGGACTATCTGACTGGTAAAATTCGAAAATTAATCAGAAAGTTTCACATTTTACGAGAGTTTTTGAGCACTAAATTAATAGTAACGGTCTATAAAACATTGTAGAGTCACTTATTAGGTATGGTATAATAGTATGGGGAGGAGCATACAAAAGTAACATAAAACTAATACAGGTAATACAAAATTATATCCTAAAGGTGATTTTCAACAAAAACAGATTGTATCACACCAGCTTATTATACAATGAGAGTATATGTGATGTGAGTTGTCTTTATATCCATTTGTCCTGTTATTATTTTCATAAATCAGATAAATTAAAAAAAGTTGTAGATCATTAATATTGTACCAGATCAAACAGCAACAAACGGTTGAAAATTCCACGAAGCAATACAACTATGAACTTGAAATTTATTGACTACCTAGCACCTAAATTTTATAATTAATTACCCGTTGATATCAGAAGTATAAGCAAATTGAATTCATTTAAGAAACAATGTAGAACATATGTTGTCAGAACCTTGGAAACATTTAAAAACATTCTTATTTAATACCTCGAAACAAACTGTGATAAAAAGTAATTCAACTTTTCAATTTTTAAATATTTTCAAAAAATTGTACGTTAGATTTTAGTTATTTTAGTTCAATAGTGCCATTATTTTAACCGTATAAAATATAAGGACATTTTTTTTATTAGGCACATACAGAGGCTCCTGCTTCTAGGTGCCTTTCAAATGGATAGCTTACGCATTACAACATACAAATGATTTTACTCACGTTTTATTTCAGAAGGAACTGACTGGTTAGCTAGTGTTTTTTTCACAATAACAAAAGTGTTGTAATATCTGTTTCTTCTATAATGAATGAAAGACGTTTGTGCAGGCTCTTCAATGAATTTATTATATTTAGTAATACTACAAACAACTTGAATCTAAAAGTAACATGGACAACACAATTGACAAGTTGACAACTAACTTCAAAAAACTATATATATAAACCAAATTGCTGGATTATGTTAAGTAATTTTACAACACTACACCTTAAACCAGCAATTAATAAAGACCAATATTTTTCATACAAAAAGTATGCTTTGGATTATGCAGCCCCTTCGTTAAAACATCTGCTACCATTTTTTCAGTAGGCATGTATTTAATTTCAACCAAGTTTTTCTCAATTACTTCCCTCACAAAATGGTACTTAGTGTCTATATGCTTAGTTCTGTTGTGGTAAACAGGATTTTTTTAACAATTTTTGGGCACTTTGGCTGTCATTGAAAAGAATTAC
>CAJUYH010008862.1:0-14742 GCA_910591685.1 Galerucella tenella
TCCATCCATTTTAAAGTTATCGAATTAAAACATTCAAGTTTTCAAAATTTCAACACCCTGTATTTCGAAAAGTAAATGTGCTAGACCCCTTAATCATCATATCATTTTGTCCAATTTTACGAGAGGAATCTACATGCAAACGTTGTAATTACCTTTAACGTTTGAGATGCTTATACCATTTTTTGCGCGATCGTATTGAAATAAATTCCGAATAAAATAATTTAAATATCTTCGAAATGAACGAAATGTCAAAAGTGACATTTATACTTCTCGATCAGTTTAAAATATATTTTGCATTTTGGTGAAATTGTTTTATTACTTCTCGACGTCTGAACGGTAAGTAAATCACTTACCGACGTGTTAAACTAAGAAACCAGTAAGCACAACCTACCGTCCTGACAACCGATGCTGTAAATAAACAAAATAGATCAATCGCGCAAAAAAAATTATGGAAATAATAGTAAAAATTTATCCGAGCAAATTCAAATAGATCACCAGCACTGCGAATACCAGCTTTGCATAGAATTTTAATATAGCATCGGTGGTTCATTGGTAGAATGCTCGCCTTACACCTGACGTAAAAAAAATAGAAAAAACTATAAAATAATAAAAACTCACGCATAAGATGATGGAAAAACCAAGTAGAAATAGCACAATAAAGTTGGGTTAAGTGAACTCTTATTAGGACAAGTACAAGTGACGTGATGTGACAGTCGTCCTGATGAAAAGCACAGAATCTGGCTCCTGATAGTCGTTTTGAACGTGTTTGAGTTCATTTAATGTTGATTTAACGCCTTTTTGTAGTTTTAATTGCTTAGGTACTTTAAAAGCTATATCTGACTGTTAATAAAAAGGATCATAAGTAATTGTTCATCTTCAGGGCAACTGTCATTAGTGTCAATTTGTCAGTTGGTGGACATGCTCTATGGATTAAAATATAACCAAACGACGAACCCGGCGTCAATCGTCTTGACTCTTTTCAAGATACAATGAAATACGTAAACGCATTGGGTTCACGTTGTGTCAATATGTTTACGTGTATGTGTGGCCTTAAGTGTGCCTACCTTAGAAATGACCCTGCTTACGCCAACCCAATAATCTTAACAGGTCAAAACCTGCACTCAAATTTAGATGTACTATTCATTTCTAATTTGAGCTCAGACAAAGTCAATTGCAACAAAAAGTCTTGTAGTACAAGAATCAACAACACAATCGTCGAATAGCGGTAACTTGAGGAACTAGTGTTAATTAGAGACAAAACTACCACTAATGTAACAGACGTTAAGGAATGTCATTACATGAGGTAAGTGATAAGGGAAACGGATAAGGAAAGAGAATAATTATGCCGTTGGAAAACATTATTATGCCGGCGTTACAAACAAAAAAGTTACTAACTGCTTCGAAAAACTTGCGGCAGAACGTAGCTAAAGGGTAACAAATATTATTTTAAATAGTTTAATAAAAGAGGTTGTTAAACATCATTATAGAAGAAGTTCTATCGTTGCAGTCTTTCGCTTTTGAAATATACCTTAATGAGAAATATAAAGTTGTATAAATAGTACAGAATATAGGTACTTTATATCATTAGATAAAAGTTCCCGTTATTTCAAAGATGGTTTTGATGGGTCGAATGTAATAATAAAAAAAACAAAGATATGAATTCTTGATCGTGTTGTATAGATTATCTTTGCCTCTATGTTTTATGTTCGTGTCCGTCTGCGAACGATAAATTTTATGTATCTTGTAATTGCATTTAAATGACGAATAACAATTTTGTGAGCGTTTACGTTTCGAAGTCATGAATTCATGAATTTTACGAAGATTCGTATTATGTAAGATTACCGTCACAACGTATCTACCATACATGTAAAAAATATGAGACAAGCCAATACAATACAGGCTCGTTATAATTTGCTTGTTTATTATTAGGCTAGCAGCACAGTTAACAAAAGACTTTGTCGGTTATATTGTAGTTTTATTTTTGGTCGTAAGTTATGATTTTACAAATAATAATGAACAGCAATTTTACGATATACGTGGGTGGCTAGAATATCTACTCAATATGTAGGTACACATATTGGAATCATTTATAAATAAAAATATTTTGGGTCGTCTGAATCTAGATTACATTCTCCAGCCCCACTCTTTTTAATTAAATAATAACCAACTATCAGCCTCGAGACCTAAGCTTTCATGTAGGCCATGATAGGGCCAGAACATTCCTGTGAAATTGCTAAATGCCTAACTACACCAAAAAAAATTTATTTGTGACAATCAAAATCTTATTATGTCGAATAAATATGATTTTACATAGGGCCTAACTAATATTTAATTTGTCGTTAAGAAAGGATTCATTGTCATCAATAAAATGAGTTATCTATCGAAAATTACATTTATTTTTGTAAAAATGTATCATATATGTCTCAAACAACATTTATTGAGGTATAATGACAAAATAGTTAAATAATTAATCTTTGGAAGCATTTAAATTAAATAAAATAGTTTTCCAATAACAAATACTTATTTTTGCAAGCTGACTAGATATATTGTTTTATTATAAAAAAATTACTTTATGGCAGAATGTCATTTCTTTATCATAAAAAAATGTATTGTATCGGTAATAGTTATTTTTATACTAAGGCCGCAAAATGCTTTTTCGCGTTCCGAGAGAGAGATTATCGCCGAGGCCGCTCCGGCCGAGGCAAGATAATCTCGAGGTCGCGAAAACATTTCGCGGCCATAGTATACACAATATTTTTCGTGCAACCGTGAAAATTACATAATTTCAATAAACATTATGTCTCTTTAGAAAAGACAGTTAGTTTTTGGTTCGAAATACATTGTTATTGTCATATTTCAGAAATGTCAAATGCTGTAGTGGCGTTCAGTTTGCCGGCAGTCACTATGGGAAAGGCCGTAAAAATTTTTGTCGGCCGTCACTCTGGGTAACGGCCGCAAAATATCATTTTGCGGCCTCTGTTGCGGCTGCAAAATGCTTGTTTTGCGTCCGGTTGCACGAAAAATATATTTCTTTACCATGGAAAAGTATATTGTCTGGGTTAACGATATGTTTTTTATTCGTAAAAAATGTATCTTCCCAGCAGATTAAATTTTTTTGTTGGAAACAAATGTTCCTTCTTCAAGAAAACTATTAATTTTTACTAAAATTCAACATATTTATCATAACCGAACCATAATTTTCATAAACATTATATTGACTTATAGTGAAAAAATATATTTCCCCAAAAATCCGAATTATTTATGGTATTGTTTTTTGTTTATGGAAGTTACCTACATGCACTATTCAATACACTGAGCTTTTGAAATGTTTCTAAATATTTATAAATATATTAAAAGTTCACGGTATATTAAGCAGTATGGGTAACCACACGGTTCTCTAAATAGTTTAGTTACTTAGGAAAATATATTTTTCACAAATATTTGTCTAAGCCGTTTCCAGACTATGTCGAACAACTAAGTTGACTTTCGTTTTGTATGTGTGGACTAGTCGATCGAATTGGTCGATGGTTAGTCTGGACACGGATTAAAATTACTGTATATTTATGACAAACATGTTTAAATCTAATAAAAATTAATGGTCTCCATTTATCAATAAAACTGTTTAGTAGGAAAGCAGGATAGGAATAAAAAACTTGCTGCTGAATATTTTGATCTATTAAAAAGAAAACTATACATTTTTAAAATAAATATCATACATTTATTAAATGGAAACCATACATTGTTGAAATTAAACATACCTACATGATCTAAAACATAACCAACAATGGTATCCACAAAATAGCCTTGTCTATCCTTAAGTGTACCTACTCATTAATGCTTTACCCATAGTAGTTTTTCGGAGTTCTTGGAGTAGATCTGACAGGTTTAATTGAGAAATGTGTATGTTTGAGGTACATTTCGCTTGCTTGTTACTTCTACCTACTTGAATATAACTGTCATTTATTTCCTTACCTTTAAAGATATCTCACAATTCTTGTAATCGCCATGAGTTTAACAATTCGTTCATTCTATTATTAAACTTATTTTTGTCCAGATCAATTTAACTACATACTTCACAAAAACAAAATAATCAGTAGAATTGCAAAAACTGATCTAATTTCACATGCAGACTGACGCCAAACGTATACAGGTGGTGACCGTTACTGAATAATAGGGAAGGGTGGGGTGAGAATTCTTTGTTTCAATTGCCACATAATTTGTAGGCTAATGTGATTTCTTACTGGTGAAGAAATATGTGATTTGTAGCAAATAAGTTTTTTTCTCGTAACAATAAATGTACAATTATACTGAAATACTTATTTTTTTGGTATAAAGTAGATCTTATTTGAGGATAATCTATAAGCTTATTTGAAAAATGTAAATTTCTGTCAAAGCTTAGAAAAGATTTACTATGAATATTTAATTTGTTGTTTTAAAGTGATGGAATATTATTCCAGATTTTATTCAAGGTTTTTTTCTGGGTAATGAAAACAATTTTTACCCAAATAGCATCGTTATATTTTATAATAAAATATTATATTGTGCTTTGTAAACTTTTATAGTTTCTGAAGAACAATTGTATGAAGGTGTGCATCTAGAAGAACTAATTTTTTCACATTAAAGAAATTACACTCGAATAAATCATTTTTTTTATCAAAATTTCCCAATATTTTCACGTTAGTATGGCTTCTTAATAATAAATAAGCAATGTTAGTTTTAAACAAAGGGGGGTCAAACAAATCAGTTTATTTGTCTATAAATAACTCTTCACTCGGTGTATGAAAAGCATCCACAAAGTCGATAAACGACAAGGATGATGGTTGGGAATGCTGACTGGTCATTGTAGGCTGAGGAAACATGCACACAATTGGCCTAGCAGATGACAGCCTATGTAGGTTCGGCCAGGAAGAAGACGAAACCGCGGATCACGGGGAGGATGTAATTTGGGCGCTAAAAGATTAAGGCACTTTTTACAACATGTAAACTGGGCGCCAAGACCGGAGGGTCATTTTAATCCTATGTGTATTTTGGGCGCTAACCGACTGAAGTACCCACTATGCACTAGCAATAGAAAACTAAAAAAAACAAGAAAACCCAGGCCCAAACCCGGTTGATCAAAGTGTAACTATGTATAAAAATATCAGAAAATAAGAAATAGAGAACTAAAAAAAAACAAGAAAACCCATGCCCAAACCCGGTTGATCAAAGTGTAACTATGTATAAAAATATCAGAAAATAAGAAATAGAAAACTATTGGGTTTTTCCAAATATTGGTGGTTAAATTATTAGGATAAGAGTTATTTTATGACTCGACCTACTTGCACTTGCACAGACAAGTAAAGAAGGATGGTTAGCGCCCAAATTACACCCGCCGGGATCACGTAATCTGTGAGTACGAAGGCCTAGCAAGGTTGCGGTTTCACTTACTCGGAGAGAAAAAAATGAGGGCAGAGAGCTACGCAAGGGAGGCGGTATCCAGGCTAATGAGTCTAATAAAAAGAATAAAGCTAGATATCAAGCTCTAAATATAGGGAGAACCACAATAGATCTGCAAAGGTCGCAGTGGGATAGGACAAAGAGCCACTCCAATTTTAATCTAATCTTGGTCTGTCGTAAATGTTTGTGAATGTCCTCTAATTAACTGTTTCGCCTGTGTCTGTCCTGGAGAGATTAACCACGAGATTTCTGCGCCACCCACTTCCTTATGGGCATATTTATTGGGGAAGCTGCAGAAGGGTTCCAGTCCAATGAATTGCATTGTTGAGCCTTGTATGGCTGCTTCATCCGGCTATTCGTTACCGTTAAGATCCTCTTGCCCTGATACCCAAGATACTATAGCCTTGCAATGGTCTCAAAGGGCGTTTAAGGAACACATGCAATTCCATAATAGCTTAGAATTGGCCTCTATAGAATCAAATGCCTTCAATGAAGCTGGCTATCGGTGAAGTTAGCAGCTGAACGGTATATTCTTTTTCTACGACTGCTATGGAAAATAGTCTTTTTCCCACAATTTACGAAACTACAAAGTGTCACTTTGCCTAAGCCGTGGGAAAGATTGCCTAAGCTGTGGGAAAGATTTTTTCTCGCGGCACTTTGCCCACGCCACATACATTTATATGGAGAATCAAATAAAATCGACAAAAACTTAGTATGCTACTGTCACCTCCAAATACCTACTTATTTGTCACAAAACTGTCAGATTATATTGGAAGTTTTTAAATTCGAAAAGGTAGTTTCTAATAACAGAGAATTTAATGAAAAGAAATGACGTTCCGGGTTTGACCATACAAAATTGTACAAATTTCACCATCAACTATAATTTTTAATGAAATTATTTAACAGTTTAAAGATGGGATACTTTTAGTGTTATTTTTGTTTTACTAGCCATAGTTACTTTACTTTTATTCTTTAAATTTGTGCAGTTGTAGAAAAAGTATAGTGTGCAACATGTGGGAAAGTACTTTTCCCACTTGTTGTACAATATACTATTCTGCCTTTTGCATCGTAACGTAAAAGTTTGTGACGCCCTTAGCTTATTGGAGTACCTATATCTTACAATTCCAGATCCTCCGCCTGCTTCATCCTTGAAGCCGTCCGTATATCAAGTTGCCTAAATGCCTATATGTGTAAACACCTTTCTTCCAGACTTCTTCATTTGGTATCGTTATTTGGAATAATTATTAAAGCTATATCTCGTAGTCGTTACATCAATGGGTTGCCTTATTGAGTCATCCGCTTTTAGCTCCTCAATAAACTGTGCGCTTGGATTATTATGTTGTTGCGTTATATAGATCTGGCTTCACCTTGTATGAAGATGTGTAATGGGGGGAGATACAGCAATACGTCTCCATGGGAGTGGAAATGGATTTCACGGCTCAACTAGAGTTTGTGTGCCTTACAGCAGTTTATTTGTCCATCAAACTACAAATCCATGTGCCGTCATTTTTAAAACAACCCTTGCGTATAGCCACAACCGTTCTGAAATATTTATCTCGCCAGTACCGAAGAATACAGACTAGGTATATGCTGAATATGCTGTTTGGATGCTCTCTGACACTATTGAAATGAATATAATAATATTCATCTTTATCGATGAAAAAAATTACAATTTATAAACTATTTTATCTTATCAAGTCAGTAATTAATTAAATTATCTTTAAACTGCACCCGTAGCAACTATTTATATATTCAATATTTATCTGAAATTAAATTTGGCGTATTTTTGTTTGAAGAGTTACCTATATGGATCGTTTCAAGATATTTTCTTCCAACTTATAACTTAAATAAATAAAAGCAGATGGTCGTGAATCATTCTCACTTCTAATTTATTGTTAATAAATTAATTTGAAGACATTTTTTGTTTAAGCAAAGTTCATTTTTTCTTTTTACAACGTAAGACTTGTATTTATATATCAAACACGTTGTTTGCTGTCTAACAATACTTCAAAATCGTCATTTTCATGAAAGTAAATAACGCATTTGTGCTTACTGTGATTTAAAATAGTCGTATTTGCAACTATGATATCATGTATCCGCATGCATTACGCCGTTGATAAAATAAAGAATTAAAATTTTAAGCCATTGTAAACTATGTAGGTAGTTCGGTATTTCACGGAAGCTAAAATACGTGGAGGTCTAGAGACCACGAACGCTTAGGCTTGGCCATTTTCCTCCATTCTCTTTATATTTTTTGCCACCTCTTCAACAACTCTATGTCCTTTTCTACTACCACTATTCCCTTCTTTTTTTGTTCTTCCTCTGTTTCTTTCACATCCAGTAATTCTTTTATAGCTCTGTCATTTGCAAGTCTCTCTATACGACCTTACTACCGTCGGTATAGGAGGGCTCTTCTATAATTCCATGAGCTCCTGATTTGTTAAACTGATCCAGATGTCTTCTACTCTTTCCCTCCCATAAATCTAGTAGTTTCTCTTATTTTTTATATAGTTACGGAGATGAACTCAAAATGAAAATCAATAAAGTTATCGATTATCCTGCTACACAACATAAAATAGCAGCATTCTTTACTATTGTAATTTTCTCTCATTTAAACAGTTTTTACCGTGGGATGAAATTATACGTTCACTATGGCTAATTACTATTGGTTTATTGAAGAAACACGTACACACTATAATAAACTCAATTTATATACACACTACTTAATGTCTACTAATTTATCTACACTCGATATAATGATAATTGTTCTAATTTATCCTCACTTAACTATTGCACTATTTATATTCACTAATTCCCTATCTGTCCATTCACTGTATACTTAACTGTTTACAGATTCACTGTATACTGGAAAGGGGCCGTCCAATAAGTAAGTCACACGAATTTTAGGACTTTTGAACCCCTCCCCCCGTCCTTATCACAGGTTGTAGCATTTTTATAACCCCCCCCCCTCCTGATGTGACGTCACTCATTTTTTATATTTATGCATGTATTTAAAAATAATCTAGAGAAAACAGCTATTTTCATTTTTAATTAATTTCTTATTACATATAATCTAATAAAATGCTAAATTATTAATAAATATAGATCAAGTTCGTAAATTTTTTAAGTTTTTAATTCACATCCAAACTTTGCGTTTGACTATTTCAAATTTTAACATGTGAAGTCACAAAACTATTGACCCCCTCATGCCCCTTGTCACACGATGTCACACTTCGGTGATTCCCTCTCGGTACCCTTTAACGTGTGACGTACTTTATGGATGGCCCCTAAACTCTCGTATATATAGTCCTTCGCAACTCTAGAACCTTCTTGAATTTACCACATTTGCGTATGCCGAGCTTCCAGAACAGTCGGGAATAAACCATTGCATTACTCTGTAATGGAATCCTCTAGCAAGGTCGCATTCGCCAAAATTCACGACATGACCGGCTTCCGAATCACTGAGTTCCCAACACTATTAATTAATTTATTCTGGATTGCTATTTGATAATAGTCACTGACCAACCGAAACAACATCGAAGTTTGTATTTATAACTCGTATATTTTAATAGCTATTGCCCTCTAACTAATTTGAGAGTTGTTTGTGATAAACATAACTGATAACTGATAACTGATTTCCGTGTAAGCTGCACGTGGAGTGTGGACATCTTATCTCCATCGTGAAGTACTTATTTGACAACAAGATTTAATAAATTTCAACTACATTTTTGACAATGTACTTTTTTCCACTACTAGCTATGAAGTTGACGATTATTGCTTCTCCTAGCCAACTGATAATATTTTTTTCCAATATTAACCTAGGTCAATAATTGACAAATTCAAATATTTTTAGAATTCAGGGATAGTAGTTCAACAAAAGCTTGTGCAACATAATTTTGTATACCCAGGAGATTCTCTTTAACGTATTTGCTGCTAGAAATTACCAATCTAGATTAAATTATCTAAATAAAAATGTCATTAGTTTAAAATTCTCACTCAACCAAAAATGACTGATGACATAACGAGTACGTTCATAATGTATCGAAATCTGACAGTGTACTTGTTAGTCAGACGACAGGGTAAACGCTTCTCCTGGTGCGTTTGTGTGTTATTTTTAATTTTTGTCTTAAATTTAGCTAGTAGTGGGAAACATTGTATATACACCATGGTGGTGAAGACATTTATAACTCTCGCACCTTATTCCGCTCGGTCAATAATAATAGTCTTTACCACCTTGGTGTATAATATAATACTTTTTAGTCATAGACCTAAGGTTTATTTGGAATATTCATTCAAAATCTTTTAAATCACTTATACAAATAATTGTGTTAAGTGATAAGGTAAGAAACGAGTGTTTGAATGGTTGGTGATCTTTGCTCAGGTCAGAGCTAGCTTGAACGGATCACATGATTTTTTGAGAAAAAATTTGATATTGATAGTTATACTATATATTCAACAATAGCAGTCAAAAATGGTATATTGTCTCACGCTAAATATTATTGGCTAAGCGATTATAATAAGACTAATTAGAAACCTTAAATTGTAAAACCTGAGAACACCCATCATAAATTTAAATGGACCGGATTGTATTATACTAATTTCTAAATATGAAGCCCGATGAAGAAAACATTTAAAAAACTAAAACTATAAGAAAATGACCATCCCCTGACAATAATATTATTACATTATATTATAGAGGCTGCATGACATATATTTTGAGGAAAATTTTACAAAAAAGGAGTTTCACAAGTCCTGGAGTCATCTTCGTATGTTTGTAATACAATTGCAGACGAGTTGGGACATAAAATGTTACGACTAACTCCCTACTACTGTGTGCTCAATCCCATAGAGCTTAAGTGATACCAAATTAAATCGAGCGTGCGCAAAAACATACTTCTCCGACTTTAAGTAGGGCTGTGGTAGAATTAATAAGGAACTATCTGAATGACATTCCTAGAGTTGGAAAAGTTCTATTAGCAATGTTATAAATGTTGAAAACTCATACCTTTCTCTAAAATAAACTACGCCAACTATAGGTAATTAATTTAGATGAGGATAACGATAGCGACATTGAACTAAATATAGAATAGAATTGTACCTTTCAATAAATATTACTCGTATATCTCCTATATTACGCAAAATATAATTAAAATTTCTCAAGTTAAACCCTGTAGCACATTTGCATCATTTACTTGATGATTTTCTACGCAATGGGATTAAACCAGGTAGTTTATTGAAGTTGATAAGCCAATAGCATTTAGCGTGAAGCTTATTATACTAAAATTTATAGTGAATATATGACTATCTTTCAGGATACTCAACAAAATTGAAATAATCATACTGCATATCAAAATGGGACTCATAGCTACTACATGACTAAGCAGTTTAACTGGAAGAATACGCTCAGGAAAATACATGGGAAGAAATTCACAAAAGAACCATCAGAAAAAGTAGCGAAAGAACTGCTCTCAACGAGCAGAAATAAACTACGCACCATAACGGGACTTCTTACGGGACACTTTCCCACAAAGCAGCACCTGAACAAAATAGCGCTGTATAACGGAGACCTTACATGCAGAAGATGACAAAAAGGACACCGAAGCAGCTCTGCATATAAGTATTATGCAACTGTGAGACGCTGGACCACAGGAGGCAGAAACTGTTTGGTAGACTTCTACAACTAACCAGCAAAGAACCTGTATAAGCTAATACAGGGAACGGATTGGCTGAATAAGCTGTAGTAACACTAGAGGGATGCACAGCCACAGCCCAGGAGGCTGAGGTGAAGCCGGTGAAGAGACGGCTTCGTTAAAAAAAAGCAATTCAACTGATCAATTCAATTACAGTACAGTCAATTCCTCAGCACTCCAGTGTTTTGGTATTTTCTGCTGAGACAAGCTGCCCTCGAACAAATCCTTTCTTGGGTAGGTACTTTTAGTGAGACAGTGTTTACATTAGAAGGCAATGTGTAGGGCTGTTCCCTCTCTTCCATACACAATCGACATATGCTTACTCTGGGAACAGAGACCGATGATCATGTCACTTTCTTTATTTGTTGAATTGATTGTGAAGAAAATCAACGAGGAATTTTCGGGTTATTATGTTAGAAGCGCATCCATTATAATATCATGGAATTTGTTTGGTAGAACTTGGTGAAGAGTGAAGTTAGTTGGTTATTGTTTTGATCGATTTAATACCAATTCTAATGCTAATCAAAGAGACCAATTTTTCCATGGAAGATGTGGATTGGGAAAGGAAAAAAAAGATATCATCCAACTCTTAATAAATCTATATACTTTCAATGAATAATAATAAGTGTCACTACTTATAACTTAAAACTGCTGAAAATTGTAGATATATCGAAACAGCAATTTAAAACTAGATTATAGAAGCACCAAAAGAAATATTTTTGAAAGTTTAGTGATGCTGCTGAAAATACTGTTTGGTCAGTGTCTATAGCAGCTGGGGTTATAAAATTTAAACTACAAACTTGACAAACTTGTTATTTTATTCCTAATTTCTTTTAAATATTGGTGCTACATTTTGACACCATCAGATACTCCCTACAGTACTCAGTTGCTGCATCTTACAGGATGTTTCAAATGTATTGAACTTTTCTACTACAGTATTGCTACAAAAAAGACAGAAAATCTTCAATTTTGGAAATTTATCAGATTACTGGCGGCTAGAATTTAAAATTGTTTCGAAAACTTTCATCTACTTAAAAATGTTATTTCCGCTAGAATTCGGACCATTGGGAGGAAAATAATAAAAAATAAAATTTGAAAATTTCGACAAAACAAACACAAATATTCAAAAAATTAAATTGGGATTCAGAAGAAAATATTTCCTGCAATAATGAGTTCACTTCAGCTCCTTTTTCATTAAAACCCAGTCCGTAACGTTGATGAATATAATTAGGTGCAGTGCAGAGTTGTATTGTCTTACGTATATTATAAATCTTCAACTAAATTCTTATTATTAAGACGTGGATTTATACCGATAATGAATGAAATCGTTATTGAAATTTTTCAATGAACAAACTGCAGCTGTTAAATATTAATTATGGGAATTATTTATACACATATATCAATCAAAATCAACCAAAACTGCTGAAGCTGCATAAAGTATTACTAATCCATTGTTATAGTCACAAATATTATGAAATTACCTTTTAATGAATGAAGTAAACAAAAAATCAACTTAATTAACTCTTATTAAATTTAAATAAAAATTATGCATTAAAATATTTTTAATAAGAAGAAGCGAAAGTCGACGAAACATCGTAAAAGATCTCTAGGGATCGGAGGTAAACGCAATTCAATCTTGGCCTTGGTTCGTTCTCAAGCAATTTTTGTAAAGGTCGACAAAAAACTAACCTGGACATAATAATAATAAGGATGTAAGACATTTTGGATGCAGAACGCTGAAGAAAGGATCAGAGTCGATTGGCAAAAGAAAATGATGGAACATGGATCTACAGTTAGGAGCTGTACGAGCCAAAATCGGTCCCAAGTTGATTATTCAAGAAGCAAAACCAGTTATTTGGTACCTATACCGTTATAGAGCATCGTCTATTCTACATATTACACAATCATTTAATTGTTGAAGGCATTCGGCGAGAAAAAGGTTTGATGGCCAAAAAGTTAACTCCCTGATAAGTTTCTCTTACATCAATAATGATGTTTTTGATGGTATGTTTTGAATGTATGTACCTCAAAAGGTATTAGACGCGAAATATTTTAAAATTGAGAATGTCAATTTTCAGTATTTTCGAAATAAAAAAAAATGAAATAATAATGTTGAATAATAAACTACAATCTTTTTTTAATTTTTTGGGAAATTAAACCACAATATTTTTAAATTCTTTACTTCAACATTTCGGTAGCGTTCCAGCTACCGTTGTCAAGAAAAAATAAGTAGAAATTAAGTAATTTTTTATCCCTAACTGACACAACAGAAAAAATTTGACAACTAGACAATCAAAAATTATTTTGAAGTTTAAGACTGCAAAATTTTGTTATCAAATTTTTATTAAGGTCCATTCATAGTAGATCATATCTGTGGCAAAATGTGAAATGAAATATTTCATTTTTTGACATTCCAACGATATGATAGTCTACTAGAAATGGAATCCAGTGAAGTGCACGTTCCAGGAACGGTTTTTATTGGGATAGCGCGTTTTTTCGCTTATATTGGAAATGTTGTTAATAAAACGCGTTTCTTGATAGTTTTTTTGTGTATGAATATTTAAGTTTTTGAAATATGTATACTCAGTTTTGTGATTTTGTGTATTGAAATGTGTATCGATTAACAACTATTCAAATTATAAATCATAAGAAAACCTGGATAAAAACTTATGATGCTATCCTGATAACGCAGGTAATTGATTATTGGAAATTTCTCTTTCTAACATTGGTAACCAAATTTGACTACATTCGGCTGAAATACTAGCTACACATTTATCTGCATTTAGTTGTATTAAAGCACTTTCTTTGATAACAAAATTTTGCAGTCTTAAACTTCAAAATAATTTTTGATTGTCTAGTTGTCAAATTTTTTCTGTTGTGTCAGTTAGGGATAAAAAATTACTTAATTTCTACTTATTTTTTCTTGACAACGGTAGCTGGAACGCTACCGAAACGTTGAAGTAAAGAATTTAAAAATATTGTGGTTTAATTTCCCAAAAAATTAAAAAAAGAATGAATAATATACCACAAGGAACATACAGAAGATATAAACTACAATGTTTGCGATTAAATTTATTTTTAAAATTTCCTCAATTTACACAGAAAAGTATATTCCTATAGATAATTCAATAAGTTTTCCCAAATATTATGATAAAACAAATTTCAAACAAAAATAATTTAAATAAATTTTTGTTAAATTCTCTATTTTGTGCAAATGTAGGTACAATTTTGCAACGTCACCAAAAAAGAAAATGAGAATTAAAATAATCCTGTACATAGCAATAATTTATCTAAAAAATATTTTGCTAGTAAACTCCGAGAATTGTTGGTTCTAAAAAACCTACCGACAAATTTAAAACATTTCCGGGCAATTAAGAATTCCAGGTCGATTATTTAAAGCAGGTGCGAAAATCTGTCTAACAACTGTGCCGGATATACATGAAATAACAAAAAGCATTATAAATAAATAAGATCTGGTCTGTACCTTTCTGTCATTGATTACGCAATGCGTCCGAAAACGCACTAAAATCACAGCACACTGAATCTGATTGAGGCAGGCAACACTGATTTGTAAAATTCGAGATTTCGCATTAGACGTTCGAAAAATTAGGAACCA
>CAJUYH010008863.1:0-14371 GCA_910591685.1 Galerucella tenella
ATATTAGCTCTTGAAAACAGTCAGAATATAATGAGACACCCAGTATTATAACGCATTACAAATTTGAAAATTACTTTTCAAAGTGTAGACCATTGATTACTTCTCGGTCTATATGCTCAGACAGACAATGAATTACAATTCAAAGTTAAACGAGCTTGGGATATCTTTCCGATATAACCAATCATTCTGGTTTGTAATTAGAAGAGACAATATCACTTGTATATCGGTTTCGGTGTATTTGCTCCCTATCAGTACAAGGTAAAAATATTCCGTCAAGAAGCTCTGAGAGCGTAATTTCGAGAGTAGAGATAACGCTGATGTCATAATAATACATTTACCACAGTGAAGGGAATACTAAAGTTCGATTATAGCGACATCACCACAACTAAAACCACAAATCAAAATTCATCCATTTTTAGCATTCCCTTCACTGAGGTAAAATGTGATTTGGTCTTATCTCCAGTCTAGAATCATGCTATCAGAGCTTCTGGACTAATTATATACACGTTATACGGATGAGGCGCAAATTTGCTGAGACCGGTATACAGGTGATATTGTTTCTTCTAATTACAAAACAAAATGGTTGGTTATATCGTAAAGATATCCCAGCCTCGTTTAATTTTGAACTGTAATTCATTGTCAGTCTTGGCATATAGCCCGAGAAGTAGATGTTTGCTCTTAGTGAACGGTATACTCTTTGTAATTTTCAAATTTCCAAGGTAAGGTATAATAGTATAATGCTGTTATTTTGACACCTATTGAAAACACGCTTTACTTAAATATGACAATTGTTACAGGAAACTGTAATTAAGCGTTATAATAGTATTAAACTATTCTCTTCAACGGCTATTGATAACACGCTATACTAAAATATGATAATTTTTACAGGAACCTGTTCGGCTTCTGTTGGTTTTAAGATTTTCAAAATCGATTACATTATTATTTATTCAGCTCCCTTAATCAATTTGCGAACGAAAGCTAATGTAAGCAATATTTATTGTTAAAATTGACGTTTATATACGAAATTGAGGTGTACCAATCTTACGACAAACTTCGGTATATGGGTTATTTTAAGAGATATCAAAAAATGATATCAACAAAAATAGTACATGTGTCGAAGGTCCATATTTTGAAATTATATCGAACTATACAGAGTGCTGCATAACTCCGTTACAAACCAAACATATGATTTTTCAAATGGGAACCCCTGTATATTATACCGAATTCGGATTGGTTACATTTTTTTGAAGATTTTTATATGAGGTTTTGCCACGTTATAGAGAGTCCTTCAAAAGATATGGACACGTTTATGTGAAAATCGTAGGTAAATCAACGCTCTGTAGCTTGTACGTTAAAGAAAAAAATGTATTTTGCCAAACAGAGTTTTGTAATATGATGCAATATGTCCGTATCCTATTAAATTTCAATTATATTCTTTCTTGTATACATTCATTCTAAACAAAACTAGTTACCAAAAGTATAACTCTAACCGTAATATTAAACTGAAGGTTCAAAGTGTTCACCGTTAACATCAATGCAATGCTGTAAGAGGGGGCCCAGCTGATTGGCCAGCTCGGTCACCCGATTTAACAAAAGTATATTTATTTTTTTCGGGTCTTGTAAGGAATAAGTTTATAAAATCCCCGGCTATTAGAGATGACATGAAAGAGATAATTAGTGCGGCATTTCGATCTGATAACGTTGATATGCTGAGAAATGTTAGTCAATCATTTGAACTATTCTGCAGCATTGCATTGATGTTAACGGTGAACATTTTGAACCTTTGGTTCAATATTACGGTTGGGATAGCTTTTGATGGCTAGTTTTGTTTAGAATGAATTGTTCATTAAAATTTATTATTAATTAGGATTTTTTGTTACATACAAAGTTTAATGCTTTCACATAATAGGTCAGTATATTTTACAATAAATATTACAAAATAACTGTGTTTTTATAAGCTTTGGGTATAGGGAATGCTTGACAAAAATTAAAGTTACATAATCGAAGATTTTATTTTTGCTATAAAATACAGGGTGTTCCATTTGAAAGAAGAAAGAAAATGACAGGTTCGAGTTTCCGTTCACCCTGTATATAAGGAAGAATATAATTGAGATTTAATAGGATACGGAGATATTGCATCATATTACGAAACTCTGTTTGGCAAAATACATTTTTTTTCTTCAACGTACAACAAGCTACAGAGCGTTGATTTACTTACGATTTTCACATAAACGTGTCCATATCTTTTGAAGGACTCTGTATAACGTGGCAAAACCTCATATCAAAAGCTTCAAAAAAATGTAACCAATCCGAATTCGGTACAATATACAGGAGTTCCCATTTGAAAAATCATATGTTTGGTTTGTAACGGAGTTATGCAGCACTTTGTATAGTTCGATATAATTTTAAAATATGTACCTTCAACACATCTACTATTTTTGTTGATAAAATTTTTTGATATCTCTTAAAATAACCCATATACCGAAGTTTGTCGTAAGGTTGGTGCACCCTGTATGTTATATTAGTGACATATCCTTTTTAACATTCAATCAGCACAAGTTATTATATTTTTGTAACAAAGTCTTTCGTTTTGTGTTTATATTTTTTTTATATGGTATAGTGATGCAGTTTTTGAATCATATTTATCATTATTGGGGGTTCAAAATCCACTATTGTTTGTATTTAAAAAAAAATAATCTCATCTTCAAATCTTGATAACAATATTTATAATTACTTTTTTCCTTCCTAATACATGAGTGGAAAAAAAGAAAATAATACCATGTTATTTTGTATTACGGATACTGGAACGTACCTTCATTATGTCCCATTCTACTGATATGTAATAATCCTGTAGGTCGATTCCGACTTCGATTTTATTAGAGTCCTGAACTTGCTTAAGGTGCCTCAAGTCAACCTACAAAACACAGAATTCATTACCACACACATAACAGAATAATCGATGTTTATTAGTCGTAGACAGGTACATTGTGGATATGGCCCTGAAGATATTTGTCCTGTGCATTTAATCCTGCGGCTATTAGCCTGAGAAAACATGAGTAGTGGTTGATAGCATACAGAGTAGTATTCGAATTAAAAAATAAAAATAAAATGTTATCATTGAATTAAGCCGAGTTTCGAACTACGGAAATATTCAATTTATTATGAAACATACTGTCGTGTAGCCCACGAGAACCCTCTTTTAAACTACATCCATCTCAAGGTGAATGAGAAAAAGTGTATAATAATTATATATCTTGCTAATGTAAAGGTAGTTTGTCATAGAAAGTACCTCGTTTCGGAATAATCAAGCTACGCTACAAAATTTAAACTTTAGAAGCTTTTTGTGCATGTTTTCCTCAGCAGGTTCATCCAAATTTGTCGTTAACATTGACTGCGAGAGATGAAAACACATTTTTTCTTAATTTGCTATAAATAATCCCTGTGCTTTTATAAATAAGTACAGCTCACGAATATGGACAGTTGTTTTGTTTACTGCTAATTCTCCCAAAAAAAAAACTTTTACCAATGCTGGACTAGGTAATAAAAGGAATATTTCACTATTTCCTTGAAGTAGAAATGAAACTGGAAAGCAAATCCTTGCCAAAGCACGTTTTATATTCTCAACAATGTACTTTTTATACCTATAGTATTAACTCATAAACGTGCCCTATCTTTATTCTAGTTAATATTTCAAATGACGCAGGGCCGGATGCTCCCGTGTTTCATTTTCCGTCCGTCGTGCGCATGACGTCACTCAAGACCTTTTTTGTATTACTGAGATAGCAGTTTTGTATGTTTTTCTCTATTTACGCGTTTATTTAATTAGTTACAAAAAAAACTGTAGATACGAATTATGTTCCAAATGAGCTGTTTTATACCCTGATGACATGAAAGTTTTGAAATTTGTAATACTTATCACTCAAAACTCTTTTTTAACACTGTGAAATTTCTCTTCGAAGTATTAAAACGCGATTTTCATGAAAACGGTGCAAGATAGAGTAAACTGATAAAGGAACTAATTTGTAGAGCACAAAATTTACTACAACACTAGTCTAGGAGGGGAATGCGAGATTGAATAAAAACACGAAAACACTTTATAAAAAGAGGACTTTTATTTATGCAGTTTTTACACAGGCATATTTCTTCATTTAAATAGTTTCGAAATAGTGAATACCGGATTTCAAGATCAAATTTCATTTCCTGCATATCACGTATTCTACATTTTATTAATATTTAATAATTAACAACTCACTTATTCTTTTTCTTATTTGTTGGGAATTAAAACACAATAAGTTTTTGTATTTTTTATTTCGACGTTTCGGTAGCGTTCCAGCTACCGTTGACAAGGTGAATTAGATTTTTAAACAATTTTTGGTCCCTATCAGACACAACGAAAAAATTTGACAACTACAAAATCAATAATATTTTGAACTTTGTTGTCAAATTCAAGGTTCATTCACAGTAGATCATATCTCTGGTAAATTGTAAAATATTTCATTTTATGACATTGTAACAATATGATAGTCTACTAGGAATGGGATCCAGTGAAGTGCACGTTCCAGGAACGGTTTTATTGGGATAGCGCTTTTTTGCTTATTTCGGAAATGTTGTTAATAAAGCGCGTTTGTTGTTACTTTTTTGTGTATGATTATTTTTGTTTTCAAAATATGTATAAAAGCACTTTCATTGATTTTTCGTGTTTTATTATTGGGAACTTTCAATATTATTTTTGTTTAATCCCATTGAATTTGATGCCCCTCTTTCCAAGCATGTTTGCGCAAATACCTGACTTAAAGAGCTCCCTATCTTTAATATACTTTTTATGTTCATTTATTCGGACTTTCAATGGTCTAGAATCTAGACTCTAGATGCTTCACCTAAATAAAATTTGTCGCATTCACAGGACATCTGATATATGCAGTTTTTCGAAGAGTGTTCTCCATTTTTTGGTTTCGTTTTTGTTAGTACCTATAGATCTTAACGTATTGTTAGATTTAAAGCTAGTACGAATATTGAATTGATTACCAATTTTCTCAATTCTTTCTGATAAACCCTTAACATACGAAATTCACTTTATAATCACTCTCACAAAAGTGCTTCGAACAAACAACAGCATATTTTAGTTTGACCTCGTCTTTTCTCTTAGTGAGATGCAGCTTCTTTCTCCGTAAAACGGGATCTTTTGGAAAACTAAAAAAATTTACATCTTGGCATAGATTATTTTTCCAATCCTTGTGCGAATTGCACCCAAACAGAACAACGCATTTTTAAAAGTTTTTGTCCACGACCACCTAATAATAAGTCAATATTTTACCTCCTAACTAAAGGTGTATTGTACCCATATATCAACTGTCGTGAATTATGGTTCATAATACACTGTAGTGTATTATGGTTCATAATTCACGACTCGAGATGGGGGGTACAATTTGGAATAAACTATTAAATCTGTGTATTTTGTTCAGGAAATTTGTTTCTGACATATATCGTATCTATAAAATATTGTAATTTTTAGTATTGATACTTTTCATAACGATATTTTCTAATATTAAGTATTTTAAAACAATATATTTATAACGGTACGTTGTATTGATACTTTCTACAGTATCGCCCATCTCTATATATGTCAAATTATTTGAAGTAGCTGCCACAACATTTTGAGGTTAGTAATATGCCAAATCGCTACTGACTTATTTATTAATAAATAAATTAAGTGTCGTGGACAAAGTATAGTATTCTACTCGCAATTTATGGCCATAATTCACGTCACCCATCGTGAATTATGGCTATCATAAATTGCTCGTTTAATAATATACTATTATCGTCCATAAACTTCCACAAAATACACCAAAAAGTCTTAAACTGATCAGAATTCACTAAAAATCATCAAAAACACGAAAACACTAGGGAAATATCATAGGTAAACAACCATTTTAGGTCTTGAGTGACGTCACGCGTCTTATTAGCGACCGCCCACTCATGCGCAACATCCTATCTTCGGTGTGTTTATATCGTGAAATGACGTATACATTTTTATTTGATATTGCAACGGTAACAATCAATTGTTCATGGATACCGTACGAAAGCTTTTATGTAGATATTTCGTGCAAAATGGGAAATTACATTTTATCAGTAGCATCATTTGTATTTATTTAATATCCATTATACGAACAGTATATTATACAATTTATTTATATTGCCTTTATAGTGAACTTTTTCAACAACAAAAATTCGAACACATAAGCAACCCCATACACACTCCCACATATATATATATATAGATATCTATAACATGTCATCCTAAGAAATTGCTTATCTTATCTTTCACATTATAATTATCTCATTATTTGTTAAAAGTTGTAATAAATATAATAAAATTAGTTTTTGAATCAAAATACATGATTGGCACAGTCAGTAGGATTAGCGCAAATCGTAAAAAGTATCAAGCTATATTAGAAATTTTTTTTGTCCTTCTTTGAAACATACAGTGTGTGCCGTTTTTGTCGGTGTGGGACGATGAAAATTTAGTGATTTTCACGATTTTACCGTTTAAAGGTTTCAAACGTGAATTCTAACGAACAGTTATTTCACCCCTTTTGTGGTTGGATACAGCTGAACGAGAATCAACAGGGAGTCGGAGAAAGAAGGCAACTCTTCCGTAACGTAAGTACCAAATTTTTCTCTTCTTGCCTTTCTATATACCTTCCATTGAGTTTCGGAAAAATATTAAATATGAATTTATTGATCTGAGATCGATTACTCATGTCTGAATTGAACGACGATAATATTTTGCAATCACTTAATAATATTTCAATGAGCGAGAAAAGCAATCTGAAATTTGAAGAAATTGATGCATAAATTAGCATTTAATGATGATAGTGAATATTTGAAAAAATGTATCACTACATATCAGCGTTGCCAGACGTTCTGATTTTGGCGGGACGTCCCGATTTTTAAATCAAAATTAAATGTCCACCGCACGGGACAGGCTCAGTCCCGCTTTTCGGAGATAACTCGACATTGCACGCAGTGTGCTGAGGTAGCCAAGTGTGTGCTGGCTACCCGCTTGTCGCATAATGAAGAGAAGAGCGCGGGAGAGAGAGGGGTGCGTCACGCAATTGGTGCGTGTGACAGCTTCTCTTTCTTTTTCGCTCTTCCAAATAAGAAAATGAATATTGAAATAAATATTTGCAAACTTCTGATTTTATAAGTTTTTTTTACTATGTCTCGCTTTCGATGAAAGAACCCCGATGTTTTCACTCAAAAAGTTACAAAATCCCGACTTGGCAAAAAAACTAACAACGCTGCAAGATGTGGACATCTTAACTCATAGACATTCAAACGTTGCTGAATTGAATTTTCATATAATAGAATTTATTCAAGAGAAATTGGGAGGTAGATCCTTCATGATGGTGATAGAGTGGAATTAAATACTTGTTCAAAATCAAAAACTGCCATATTGAAGTGTTTTGCTGACAGACAAAATTTAGATTGACTCTTAGAAGAGTCTAGAGTGAAAACATTCAAAGGTTAACAATTAATATATTTTGGAACTAGACTTCAGTTAATTCGCAGTAGTGTTATACAAAGAATGAGCAATGATCCGAATGTAACTACTGATTATATAAATTGCCAAATAAATGACTATGGTAGAATCACAGTATAGGAACGAACCAGTATGTTATCTCGTGACGTCACACTCCCTAGTTCTCTGTGACCTACAACGTCGTTCGGATGAGTATCTTATCCGGCGGCCAGTGCTGTGCTGTGATCCAACCAAAGTGCAAGTGGTGAATTTGCGAATAACATTATTTATTATACAGGGCTTATATTTTTACGGCTTTTCGGACAAACAAACATTATTTTTATAGTTGATAAGCATTTTTTTCAATGAATACCATCAAAAAGAAGAAAACGGGTAGTGTGTGTGTAAACCAATAAATATTTTGTATGAGACTCGTTTTATTCACTCATCATTGTACTGTTCTACAATATTTGAGAAAAAACATTTAACACGTTTCAGTCATTTTAAAACGTATGCTACCTACGCCTATGGAAAAGTAAAATGAATCGTAAAGCGATCCAAGGTCAAAAAGGCAATTTATGAATGAAATTTATAATAGTAATACTACTGGTTCGTTCCTACCCAAGTAACAATTTAGGTTCTAAAAAGGTTATAAACAACTCCCAGAACCAGTTTTAGAAATATTATTACTAATGCCATTAAGCACAAATAACCTTATTTCCTAGCCCGTAGAACCTCCTGTAGCAAAAAAGGGCCCAGCCCTGAAGAGGTTGTCGTTTCCAACAGGCCCTAGCCAATTTGAAACTAGATCGCATATCACAGAACCTTATTAGGCAACAGAAATAACCTTTGAAGAAGCCTAAAAATAACCTTTTTATGACCTAAAAGTTTTCAGGCTCACCTCTTTATAACCCTATAGCAAAATGCCTTTTAGTTGGTTAATTTGACCTATTCGTGGCCTTTCGGCATTTCAGAAACATTAAAAAGCATTAGTATTTAACCATTTAGTTTTAAATATGGTATAGCTTTGGTAAAAGGAGACAAATATGTACAAGTTAATGGAAGCATGCATGGCGATATTTTCAGTATGAGTCTATTACAGAAAATATATGTTATTAAACATATTATGACCGATTTTCATTGCGCATACCAGTTAGTCGTGAAGTTAGGTGTAATTTAGCTGTAAAACACACGCGCCTTTAATATCTTATCAAATAGTGGTAATTCTGCATAAAAAAATAAATAAAAAATACAAATATTTTTTTTATTTTGATGTATACTTCAACGAAAATATGTACTTACATACTCCAGTGTCTATAAATATACAAATTAATTACTCCTTTTATCATTTTAACCTATATTTTATACGCTTAAACAGATGGTAGTTTTTAATTTTTTTTTTCATAATGGACGTCTACCAGGGGATGCTTACAAGTTGCTATAAAAGCTAAAGCTTGTATAGAAAGTTATGTTATAGAACGAAAGGCTTAAAAAAGTGCCAATGGGCCATAAAAACAGCTAAAACAGTGCTAACTAGCATCTTTCAGGGCCTAATAGCACTTTCAATGACCAATTAGCCGACAAAGCCCGGGCGAATTCCAATAAATAGCTTTTAACGCCTATGGCAGGATCTAGTGGCATCATCTATTACTACGCAGAATTTCTCGACACCTTTTTATTGCAATTCAGTTTGTGTTTGGTTTTGTAGGTTACCGTAATTGTGCAAAGAAAAGTGTTTTTAACTTTCATTAAAAGTACATACAGGGTTGTATTTAGAATAAAAGGTAAGTTATTTAATACTATCTTGAACCGTTTGGATTTTACAGCAAGTCAAATTACCAAAGTCAAAATGCTTTTTTTGGAGAGGGGGGGTTAGTTATTTGGGATGATGGGCCAAAATTCGTATTTCGAAGAGTTGAAAATCGGCAATCCGTCAATGTTTATATTTATAGAAATATTTTGGCTTTTTTTTGTGCCGTGATATAATTCTTTAAAACACTTAGTTATTCCGTTATGCCAATATTGACCTCCTGCAATATCCCGTACATTAATTTTACATGGAGTAGCCAAGAAAGTTCTAGGGTCCTTCGGAAACTTGACCTCTGTATTTTTATTTAAAATTTGTAGAAGATCTTTAATGGCAACGTGATGAATGTTATGCTTCAGTGCCCACTCTTTTAGGTCTTGTTTAAAATCAAACTTCTTTAAGTCATCCATTTCACCTTCATCGAAATCCAATGCGGTTGCTCTGAAGCCTGATCTTCTGTTAAGTAACTGGTACTGGCATGTTGAATATCTAATTCTTGGGGATCAGTAGATGGGGTATCAATAAGAGAGTCATTACTTAATTCGCAAAATTCTTCATATGCCGTATTAATTGCAAACTAAAATTTTTTTACACTATAGAGTGGTAATTAATTTATAAGCCGTATTTACCTGACTAGCTCTAATTCGTTGTAAATTTCGCTTGACTTTTCTTTTAAAATAACCACTTCTTACAATATTTTGCCAAGCCATCCCTGTGTTTACAAAGGCTGCAGTAGTGGAACAACGTGGGAATTAAATGCCGCGACCGTTGCTCAACGGTGTTTTATTGTGACTAGTTGGTTATGCCTAATCCCATAATGTTATACTTTTAGCCACATGACTTTTTGCAACTCCTTTAGGTGTTAATGTATGCCATATTGGCTTAAATAGGCCGCATAAAGTGCCAAATAGTTAAGCAATTGTCTCGTGGCCAAGTGGTTCTAAACAGGTAACTTTTTTGATCAAATGGTTTTATTTTAGAATTTTCGTTGCCAAAATAATGCTGAAATATAACTTTTTTGAAACCTAACAGTCTTAAATCCATTAGGCCCTCGTTTAAGGCCATAACAACGTTATTGTTAACTCTTAACTTAATCTAATTAAACTTTTGTTTAACCTAAAGATCCTAGTTCCTATAAGGACAATATTTAACCTAAATATATCCATCAAGCAAGGCAATGACTATTAAAGAACCTTTACGCGGCTGAAAGGCAACTTTAAAAACCATCAGCTTGGAAAAATGTTACTTGGGTATACTGTGGTAGAACCGTGTCATATACTTCCATTGCAGGTTGTTACAGAACTTTAAAAAATAACAATTAGATTAGAAAACCCGCAACTTTAGGAGATTTTGAAATGAAAGGTTGTACAGATCTTTACACTTTTTACACAGAAATTTCCCACAAAATTTAACTAATAATAATAATAATACTAATAAACAATATCCACAATCACGAAATTTTCAGACAAATAATTTAAACTAAAATTGGAACTATAATGACCATCAAAACTTTGTACCAAATAACAGACCAGTTCTATATTGATTTTACACTGTACGACTTTCACGATTATTTCGATGGAATCTTAGGTATTTCATTCATTCCATTAAATAGGTATGAATTTGAATATTGATTCAAGAAATCAACATTTGGAGGGGCCTGATATAAAATTACCATTTAAATATAAATGAGCCGATAATATCAAATTTTCTTTTTCAATAGACCAGGGAGGAGAATGTATACAAAATTTACCAGTGAATATAAATGATGGTGATATCATTGTAGATGCTCAAAACATGAAGAATATATTTATATCACAAATAATAATTACGGCAAAAGACGGTTTTCACCTATTGAAGTCCAAAATCATACAAATAAATAAGTACCTAACAATAACACTGATAATTCAAGTAAATTCGTTCCAACATTCACAATACGAATTATTTGAGTTTTGAAAGTCTTACTAACAATTCTAACGAGAATGATTTGGTGAAACCTGATTATCTTTACCAACCTCATTCGTATGAATAGGGTAGAACAACGGAAAACTATTGCATTAGGAAAGCATTATTATGATTTATCTCTTAAGCCAAATGAGTTAACTTTTATCTCTAATGTCAAACATGTAATTGAAACAAAAGACGAAATACCAATCCATTGAAAACCGTATACATACACAGAGATGAAATTAGACGGCAGATACAGGATGAGTTAGATAAAAATATAATCAGACCACTTTGTTTCCCTCCAATATGGATAGTCAAAAAGAAAATGGACGCTTCCAATACCAAAAAATGGAGATTATTCCTCGATTAACACAAAATGAATGATGAAACAATTATCTTAGATAGACATCGGCTTCCAAACATATACGACATTTTATATGAATTATTGCTCAGTATTTCACTACCCTTGATTTGGCTAACGGATTCCTTCAAATACAAATGAGTGATTACTCAATCGAAGAAAGAGCACTTTGAGAACGGAGGATACTACGAGTATCTTCGAATGCCTTTTGGGCTGAAAATGCACCCTCCACTTTCCAAAGAACTGTCAAAGAAGTCCCAAAAGATGTTCAAAATGGGATATTATGTACGGTTTATGAGTACTAGCCTCCAGGAACACATCCGAAGATTAAAGTTACTACGCCAAGAAACACAGCTTGAAATACAAATCGACAAATGTTAGTTTGAACGAAAAATAGGTCGAATACTCAGGCCACCTTGTAACCCCACAAGGAATAAAGCCTAATACGGATAAAACTAAAGCAATTCAAATTTTCCCTTTTCCTTGAACTGCTGAAGACATTAGCAGTAGTGAAGTCTATGGAGATGGTTTAAGTGTGATTGATGTCAGTCCCACTTGCCTACATCAGTTATTTGTATAGGCCAGACCCTTTGTACGATGTCACAAAGGGTATTTTCGAATTTTCTCCTGGCTGTTATGACAATATTAGTAGCATACCCTTGGTAGAATGTTTCGAGGTCAATCAAACCTCACAGGAGTTCGTCAACCAGACGAAGGATTGGTAGACAAGGTAGAATTGAATGGCCTCCATGTTCACCTGATTTTAATCCTAAGGATAATTTTTTTTGGGGTTACTTGGAAAATTCAGTTTACAAATAGGCGTTGCCAGTCTTATGTTTTATGTGTTTGGGACCTTCCAGACTACATAAAATCATAAATGTTACACATGGTTGAACCGTATTGGACAGGAGATTCAAATAATGATTGAACATACAGAGTGATGAATTTGAAAAACCAAAGTTACTATAAGATAAACGGCAAATATGGCAGCATTGTTGACAGAGTTACACGTGTTTATCCAAATTTTATAAAATTTGCTTGTATCAACCAAATAATCACCTGAATCCTTAAAATTCTGCGTTTAATTTTCTGCATATTTGCTGTTATTTCATCAAGTAGAGATTTTTCTGGAAATTTCTTTATTATTTAAATCCCAAAGGGGTATACATATAATCATATGTGAAATACATAATTAATTTTTTATTTTTATTTATAGATAGATGCCGCGGAATTATATATGGCTCTGAAAAATGAGGGGAAAAATTAGAGAGGCAGGACGAGAATTTAATGTTCCTGATTCTACCTTAAGAAAGCGAATAAAAAATAAGTCCGAAATTCCACCTCCTCAGGGTCGTGAGCCATTATTTTCAAAGGAAAAAGAAGGCGATTTACGGGACTACGTTCTTTTACATGGCCAAACTATTCTACGGTTTAACACCCAAATGTCTTTGTGCTCAAAATGGAATCACGCCGCCTGCGCAGGTGTTGATAGTCAAAAGGATTATAAATGCGATTTTTGTTCAATTTAACGTCTCTTAAAAATATATAATATTTTTCAAAAATCACTTTTTACTTTTAATTAAAAGAAATATTGTTTCAATGATAAATATTTTGTAATAATATTGCGTTTATTAACAATATTTTTACTGCGCATCATTTCCCAATCAAAGCGCACCATTACCCCGTGGGGTGGGGAATGATGCGCAAATGCATATTTACACTTTGTTCAATTTGTTTTTCAATTTTTCGACTATTTTTGGTCATATACTGTTAGTGCAATAGTTACTGTTTGTAGAAGTGTCAAAAAGATAATATTAACTATAACATTTGAGCATGTTATAGATAATATTAATAAACGATCTTGCTTAACTGCGCACCATTCCCCCACTTTCCCTTACCCCAAATGTTGTACAATTAGGACTGGCAATTTACGAGATAATTGGCCGTTCCCAAACTATTCATAGTAACTGTACAAAATACATTTAAGAATTCGGTTTTCAAGCTCATTATGTGTAATGAAGCTCTGGCCGATATTCTATCAATTGACGAGCAAAAAGAAAAAAAAAGAATACTATCATGTATATAAATCAGGTCACAAAGGCATAAACGAAGTCAGAATATCTCTCAGTTGTAGATGTTATTGGCCAAAACTTATTGAGGTGATATAACCTCTCGTAAATAAATGGGAAACATGCTTTAAAAACAAGTATGATAGGACTTCTCCTGTTATTAAACTATATTACGCTCCTATTGCCTCTAAACCTTTTGAACATATACATGTCGATGTTTTTAAAATTGCAAACAGATCATACTTATCAGCTATCGGTTAATTTTCATAGTAAGGACAAGCCTACCCTAATGTGAGTGTTACTGGCTTTTCCACCATAGATTCCTTATTGAATTTTATAATGCACAATGGACTACCCCAAGGATCACAACTGATAGCGGAGCCGAACTTAAAAACTTTGATCTAGAAGTTTCTTGCAAACTTCATCGTATTAAACTATATCAGTAAATATGCTACAGGAGTTCGGCCTCATTTTCGCGATTTTAACATGGGAATCTCCATAAGAAAATCTAAGGTCCAAAAACTCCGAAATTGGTTCATTTTGGAGAGGGGGTAAATCTCAATTAGTTAGCGATGTCTCAAAAGGTATTAACGTCTAGCATATAATTTAAATTCTATCCCACCCCCCCAAATTACCCATTCTGCAAATTCCCTCCTCTACCCCCACCC
>CAJUYH010008863.1:14471-29211 GCA_910591685.1 Galerucella tenella
TTATGATTACTTTTGGGTTCTTTCCGCATGCTAGTAGAAAAAATAGTGTACCTAACACGTGCGTAAAGTGACTTTTCCGCACGCGATTGCTGGCCGAACTCCGCTAAAGCGTCGTTCGGCCATCTGCAATAGCGTGCGGAAAAGTATCACTTTCCGCACTAGTTAGGTAAACTACTATAACAATTCAATTTTATGTTTCCACTAATTTTGTGGTAAACGAATGTCCAATTTGTATAATGCTACGGTTTCCTTTTTCAAATATACGATGCTGTTATAAGTAGATGTTGCCAGTCGGACTCCCTCATGAAGGGTACCGTACCATTATCTATAATAATGAATATTCTGCTAAATATTTCAAACGTCTACCTGTTGTCGTTATTAATATCAAGCAGAATGATTATTTAAAAATAAAATTAGCAATAAAAAAATTCCTCGCGGGGAATCGAACCCGGGTCTACCGCGTGAGAGTCTGGTGTGCTTACTGCTCAACCACCAAAGAATATGCAAATTGTTTATCTATAACGTCAGATGTATTACATAACTTTTGCTTAAAAGGAACTAAAGTTCCTACCGTGTGTCCCGCGACACGTTCTACCTTTTTTTCATTTATTTAGTGTACAAAAGGGTTTCTACATAAATGTTTCTTGTTTTAGGAGCGTTGGTTACTTTATTTTGAGTATCATCATAGAGTTCCCAGTAGTTCAAACATTCTTGCTTGACAAACGCGACATAATGCCCAATAGTATTTACATTTCTCTCTCTACCTGCGATAGATATTACACCTCGCAATGTGTAGGTACACTTGCTCTTCAATTCTAACAAATTCAGGTATCTCCTCGAGCTTACAATAGTGATAATTGTCCATAGAAAATTGTTCTACGTTTTCATCATCATTTCTTTCGCTTTCAGCTGTTAAATTTATTCAAATTAGTACCTAACACAATTTTCTCAATATTCTAAATGAAGTGCTCGTACATAGCGTATAAGAATATTTTTTATAGTGATTTTTGATTTGGAATCCATAACTACGTACATGTACATGAGCTATTCTTCAGAATATTATGATTCGTTGTGAGTCAAAAACTAAAATTTGCAGAAAAAAAGTGGGAAACGATTCACTGTTCTTTTCGAACTTTCAGTGGTCTACTCAGTGAAAAAATACGTGTACTTGAGTGCTTCCATTAGATTTTAGTACTTAAACCAATTTCAGGTATCTATTTTCAATTTTCTGGTACTAAATACGAAAAAAAAATAACTTCCATTGAAAGTGCACTCACTGACCCGTCAAAATGAAAATACCTGAAATCAGTAACAGTGTTGCGTAACTCGCAAAATAATTTGGTTTTAACAGCAGCACGACGTCAATTTTGACATTTTTTTTGCAAGAGTGATCGCATTTTTATATAATAATGCAGGATTAATTAAGTGGTAAACCATCAAGTATATTATAAAATATGAGTACAATCTACAAGGAAATATTCGTTCAATCCAATTTTCCTTTCATGGATTGAAAATTAAATTGAACGGCACATTGGTATTGCTACTAGCAATTGTACCGTAATCAATGGGTTTGTGATATAATTTTGTGCGATCACATTCAAAAACTTCTCAACGTCTATTACTGATTTCGATCGCAAAGCCAAATGAAGCAAAGCAGATAAATTAAATGCAAAAGGAGAAAAAAATTCAAGGTGCACTTAATGAACAGCAACTAATATTGCCAACAAGCGGATAATTAATTTTGAGGCAGGGGGTGGGGGAAATTTGGGAAATAACAATAAACTGGGCGAATTTTGTATCTTGTACAAAATTGTACAAAAGTCGTAGAACGAAATGCCATGGTTCATTTTTCAATTTACCATATGGGGGGGCTGGCGACATAATATGGCTGTAATTGTTTATAACAATGGATTGGGCGAATTTTATATCTTGTACAAAATTGTACAAAAGTCATAGAACGAAATGCCATCGTTCAATTTTCAATTGACCCTATGGGGGGGGGGGCTAGCGACATATGTCGCCAGCCCCCCCCTTTCATTTGTTAATAACTTTTGAACATCACTTGTACAAAAATCAATTATGCTTGTACAAAAATGTACATAATGAGTACAAAATTGCTACGTATTCAATTTTATGATTTAGGTTTTGGGGGGGCTGGGGACATGTACATCATTTATTCGGACTTTCAATGGACTAGATGTTTCACCTTAATAAAATTGGTCGCATTCACAACATATCTGATAATATATGCAGTTTTTTGAAAATTGTTTCTCATTTTTTGGTTTCGTTTTTGTTAGTATAGATCTCAACGTATTGTTAAATTCAAAGCTAGTTCGGATATTGAATTGATTACTAATTTTCTTAATTCTTTCTGACAAACCCTTAACATACGGTATTGTCAAGTTTTTGAAAATTATTATTGTTATTATTATTATGGGGTATAACAATGAGCCCTTCTCTATATTCTTAATTCCTTTATTTACAAATTCTGCCGGGTAATCACTCGTATTTAAAACATTTTTCAGTGAAGTTCTCTCATTTGTAAATTGATTATCATTAGAACAAATGACTCTGGCCCTATCGTATAAAGATTTTACTATTCCTTTTTTAACGCTTATAAAATGATTGGATTTAAAACTCGAATACTTAACTATTAGTTTGTGTTGGTTTACGGTAAACACTTGTTTCAGACCCTGTAGGTGTTTTATTGATAAGAACATTTAAAAATGGCAAAAATTGTTATTTTCAATTTCACTTTCAAATTTTATAGATTTTCCTCCTTCATTTATATTTGTATTAGTATAGATCTCAAGGTATTGTTAGATTTAAAGCTAGTTCGAATATTATAAAAATCTTATTCTCTGGTCGACTTTCTTCAAGTGAATTTGTAATAAATATAATAACATTATTTTTAAAAATATAGTTTTTGAATCGACATCCAAAATTAACACAAAACAATTATTTTTCGTTACATAACTTAAAAGACTTGACCAATCTTGAATGGAAAATTGAATCGATTTAAAAATTCATACCAAGTATCCGTCATAAGTCCACGAGCCGAATTTCATAAAACAGGTTTGTTCGTCGAAGGGGAAGTACTCCACATCAATTTCGCAGAATGATTTATAGATGGCAGGCGGTTTCCACACAACTGTGCCCGTATGATGAAGAATTGCTTTGGTCATTATAGTTACTTCATAGTTCCCATCAGCACTGCAAAATTAAGAAACACTAATTTTAATAATTGTTTGTATTGTTTGTAGTAATTAATTGTATTGCTTCTGCAGGCGCAGCTGTCAACTTCATATTTGATATATTTAGGCAATTATCAAAGGTCATACCACGAGTGATTAACATTTTATCGATAATTTTCTCTTTTGTTCATTTGGCAAAAATATGAAAACAAACCTATTGATAAAATCACTCGTCCTAACGGACTCGTGATTTTATCTTAATCCGGTTTGTTTGAATGGTTTTGCCTCAAATAAACAAGTTTGAGTGAAGAAAATAAAAAAAATATTCTTTTGGATGATGGCACTGAATCGCTTTGTGTTCATTTTCCAATGAACGAAGCACTTTTAGTTGTCAATAATTCAATTCAATTCAAAGTAAGATTTCGTTTCAATGGAAACAAGGTATTATCGATGAGGAAGCAGTTTTATCAACAGTAAAAACACAAGATTTTTTTTATCGGATAAATTTCTCTTTGCAACGAAACAGTTTTGCCAATCACTAATTTTACGAGAAAAACTGACATGATAAAATTGCGACACCGAAGGTGGAGCGATTTTATCTAATGTCAGTTTTTCGAGTAAATTTAGTGATTGGAAAAACTTTAAGTTGAAGAGAAATTTATCTGATAAAAGAAAAGCTCGAGTGTTTTTTGGCAAGATAAATTAACGACAGAATATATGGATGAACAACTTAAATTATAAGTAACCAAACTTGCGACTCATTATCATTGTGAAAAAGTGACGTCCGCTTACTAGATATTGAAGAAGAGGAGTTTTTATCGCGATAAAAAAGGATGCACCTTTTTTTATCGATGTCAAAGTGACAATAACATTTAGACAATAACATTTAGATAAAATCGCTCCACCTTCGGTGTCGCGATTTTATCATGTCAGTTTTTCTCGTAAAATTAGTGATTGGCAAAACTAAGAGTTTAAGAGAAATTTATCCGATAAAAGAAAAGCTCGAGTGTTTTTTGGCAAGATAAATTAACGACAGAATATATGGATGAACAACAACAATAATTATCTTTATTAACCAAACTTGCGACTCATTGTCATTGTGTAAAAGTGACGTCCTCTTACTAGATATTGAGGAAGAGGAGTTTTTATCGCGATAAAAAAGGATGCACGTTTTTTATCGATGTCAAAGTGACAATAACATTTCCAGGTATATGACATTTTAACATTACCTAAAAGCAACAAACTTGAATACGACAAAAGAAAAATTTTACCTTACAAAATTTTTAATTGAGTGGTATTCGACATGACTATTTCACGAGAGAAAAACAAAAAAATAGATAGAATTTTATACACATAGATTTGATATATTAAACGTCAAAAAATTGCCGTGACTTGACAAAAAATTGCCAGTTCAAAACCTTCAAATTTTGTTAGTCATCAATTTACTCTAGTGAAATAGTCAGTATAATACCGAAATATTGGCTAGAATAATGTATTGCTATTGGTTAAAATCACCAAAATGTCAGATTTTGACAAGTGAAAAAAATAATCGTTTGCTTTTGTTAGAACGTTCTGTGATTAGAACACCAAACTAAACACCAATTCTGTAGTTAGGACCAACTGAATAGATAAATATAGACGCAAAAAAATTAAACAAAACTATCCTATTTGATATTTGACATAAAACCAACATTTGCCACATCAGCATGTACAGCTTAGAGTAGATTTTGTTAACAGTAGGTACATGCTAGACCTAAGATGGCGGGTGGCGGTCATATCGGATAATCATTTTTTAAATTGAATATTCCAAATATGATTTGTGAACATGATTATTGAATGATAATAATTAATTGAGAAAATAGCTACTTAGGTGAATGTCACCGTTCAATAGGAGATAATACGTCGGACTAATTCGGTAACGTGGTAAGTCCCATCAATATGCCGATGGATAAAGGCAACTCTAGAGGATAGGATAATTTCCACTCTGGGGGAAGTCTCCAGCATATCAAGGACGGTTGGCGAATGTCCACAAGGATAAGTGCTATTACCACTACTATAGGCAACCTTAGTAGACGACCTCCTCACAGAACAAAACAGAGTTTTAGTATCTTGGATATGCAGACGACATACCTGTTGTAGTCAAGGGCAAGTTTGCTGGAATGCAAAAAGCCTAAAATATAGTTTATAATTTGTGCTTACAAGAGAGACTAACAGTCAATGCTCAGGAAACTCAAACTATCAATTCCATGAAAAAGACGGCACGACAAGGCATAAAGCTGGGAGAAGTGGGGGTTCCATTTGCCAAAGAAACAAAGTAGGTACCTTGGACTACATTTTGATCAAAGGATTTCATAAAACACTCACCTCAAAAGACCACACAGATACCATTGCACTCGGCAGATGTAGAAGAAAGTGTGGAAAAAACTGATGGTTGTGATCTTCGCTAACAACCGAAAAAGAAGATTCCTGTAATTTTACAGGGTTTGGCAGCGTATTCAAAATCACTGTAATTTCACTTTTTTGCAAAATGGCATTCATGTCAATTTTTTGAGATTCCACCCAAGTAACTCAACATTTGATTGATATTACTATATAACAATCAAACCGTCAAGTTACCTTGAATAAAATGTCAAAAAATTGATCAATTATAAGCGTTTTCGATTATTTACTTTTGGCTGCTAGTAGCAGCTCGTAGTGACTGAATTCCGTTCGTTTATTACCGGACGTGACGCCTAGTCTTACCTTCCCCTTGCCTCTCAAGCATATACCGAAAAGTATGAGCTTCAAGCCACGGACATTAAATATTTGACGTTTGTCCGGTTTGGCGTTTATTTAAAGGTTAAGATTGTGTCGATTACGATTTAATACGATTTAAACCTTACTAAAAATATCTAAATATGCAAAATTTTATTATCAAAAACATTATAATTGAAAACTGTTCTTCTAACAACACAGGAAATTCATTGGCATTGGCACATGTCAGGTGGTTTTGAGGATCCTAAAAAATCGTGTTCGATTTGCTCAAAAGTGGTGACGACTGAGGCGTCACGCACAAGTGCTTGAAGCCCAAATAAACGAAAGCAACATATAATGCCTGGAGAGGAAAAAATCCAACAGTAATTAACCAGTTTATGTATTTTCGTTCATCATCAAAGACAACACAATAAAATAATAGTTTTTCAGTCATTTGATAAATTACAATAATTCAAATATACGAGGCTTGTTCAATTGAAACCCATCTTTGGTCCAGGAAAAATTTATTGACAAGTACAGTTACAAATAACTACCACTACAATTGAGGCACATATCCCACTGTTTCACCAACCGATATACCCTGCTTATAGAATTCTTGTGGCTGCTGCTGGAAGAATTCTTTCACAGCGTTTTGTACTTCTGCGTCCGACTGAAAACGGTTACCTTTTAACGCCTTTTTTAGTGGCCCAAAGATGTGAAAATCGCAAGGCGATAAATCGGGACTATAGGGTGGATGCTCTAATATCCTCCATTTCTTTCGTTGCAGATTTTCTTTCACTACGTTGGCAACATGAGGCCGAGCATTATCACATTTGGACGGATTGTTAACAACAAACGCCATTTCAAAGTCACAATACTTAAAATCGCTGTCAAATATAAACGAAATAAACAGATCAGTGTGACGTTTGCATACACTACTAATGTTGGAAAACGTCAGTTGAATGATTACAATTGTTTCCAAGGCTAACCTGACCAAAGATGGGTTTCAATTGAACAAGCTGTGTATATTTGAAATATTCAAATTTCAGTATACTTCCCAAAAATTTACTCTTTACGCACTAAAATGAGTGCGGAAAAGTGGACTTTTCCCGCGTGGAAGAAAAAAGTCGATAAATTATCATTAATTGGTTTTAGTGAGCAAGGACATTATTTTGCATGGAACAGAATTATGACTTACTTATTGTAAAGGACGATGTCTGGAAGCCAAATGTGTTCAGAAGGAACATGAAGTGTTTCAACACCACCGTAATCATCAGGATTCCATTTCAATTTGTAGTCGTTCCATTCCTGGAAAGTTTCTGAGTTACAATGTTATTTATCACTCAAGTTTTTGATTATGGTGCCATTACCTGTTCAACCCAAACATTCGTGGTCATTATTTGGTTCTTCAAGTTCTGAAAAATAGAAAATTATAATTATTAATACTGATCTCATGTTGCAAAAACGAATAAACCGAATTTTAAAGCAAGAAGGAAAGTACAAAAGAGAGAAACATAATAAACAATCTTCAAATATTCAATATAATGTTTGTTCTTGCGTGTTTTTTGAATTTCATTTCATGTTGTTTTTTGAGCAAAGGATTAAAAATTACTTTACTAATATGGCATCATTATTTGCAATTTGGATTGAAAATCCATAACGAGGAGTTTTCATTCTGTCGTTGTACTTAAAATCATTGTCACTGAGTTTGAAGTTTAAATGAAAATTGAATGGAAGAAAGTCATTTCTGTTCCATTCCTTTTCCGAATATTTCTCCAAAGGGACAAGACAAGGGTTGAAACACTTTCATGTCAATCATGTAATTAAACAAACGGAAAACGGAGAATATCTTTTAGTAATTATCAAATAAGACTTTGAATAATTTGAGAAGAATGTCGCAGCTGTTCAATTTATCCATTTCATGAAAATGTTCGAGAGAAGAAGTTGTTAGTGGGGAGTTTTGGATTGAAGATTATAAATTGAATTAAGTGTTTTTGACTACAAACGCTAGTGGTTTTTCATTGTTACATTTGGTCGGATGTGTTCAGGAAGTAGAATGAATGTGTCTTAAAATGTGGTATAAAAGTGAATTAGTTTTGGCTTGATTATAGTGGATGATGCATTTTTGAGATTTTAGTGATAGGGAGAGATTTACTATGACTTTGCGATAGCATCAAGACATGATTATCGAAAAGCTATAACAAAAAAGGCGGGTTGTACGGATTAAGAGTGAACTGTAGGAAGTGGTAAGTGAAAATGATTTACCGCCAAAAAGCGGAAGAAATATTAGGAAATACTTCTGCAGTCAAAATAATGATTGTTAGGTCTTATGGATAAATCGCGTTGAAGAAGTTAATTTTTTGGCGTTTCGGTTAGGTTAGGTTAGGTTCGATTTTATGTTCTTCTCAGTCTTCATATTTCTCTTTTATCCTGTACCCATGCCTCTCTCAAACCCAATTTACAGATATTCTTGGGTTAATCCGATTGATATGGCCAAATTTAAGTTGGCTCTTGTCGATAACAATCAGAATCAGTTTCATACTCCGACGATCCTCTAATCTGGTGGTGTGGAAAAGTCACCTTATTAAAATTTCTTGAAAGCTTTCATATACAGTGCTATTCAAAAGTCCCCTCCCCCCTCGTATCTTTTGAACGGCTACACTTACATTAATAAAATTTGGATGGTGAAAATAAAGTGTTGTAAACTTCTCTACGAATGATGACAGGTGACGTAATGGTAATAGATGACGTCAAAGTGCCACTCTGGCCAATAATTTTAAATAGGACCTTATGGCAAGTGATATCTCGTTTGAAAGGCATTGATATTGGCTACATAGCCATATTAATTTTGTTTGGGTTCAATCTAATTTTGAATATCTTTATAGCTGAGTACACATGACTAGAAAGTCAAGAAAGCATATTTGTATTCTGTGTAAAATTTTAATTTTTAAAATCGCAGAGCGCTTTCGGCTGTTAAGCCATCTTCAGTGCTATACTCGTCAGGTATTTGTTACAAGAAACTTTTCGACAACACGCTGACGTCACAAATCAAAATGTCTTAAGATAACATTAAATTAGAAATAATCCCGCCCATTCACGTGTCAGAGCTCATACAGTACACATCGACAAGTCGTTAATTATAATCATTCTTAAACGAGTTAGTTTTTATCATCCTCAAAATGTGATAAGAAGAGTTCCAGTTACTGTCTACAATTTGGTGAATATAAAATATTTACTTATTTATGTGAGAAATAAAAAGGCCAGTCATCAAGAGTAAGACTGACATCTGAGTTTCTATTTAGTTTTAATCTACTTTCTCTCTTTTTTTTCAACTAATTGTTCGTGATTTTGGTATCCAGGATCACAACAATATGTCAAACCCAACTTCAGAAAAACAAATCAATGTAAATACCCCAACTAACACTTCAAACAGTAAATCTTATGCCGCTGCCATCTCAACAAAATTGCCCCCTACGCCAGCTCCATCTCGAGACCAAGCCATCATTTTACCCTCTATTCCTAATACTGTCTTATTCGACTACATCAAAGCTATTGGCAGCATTGTTTCGCCCAAAAACGAACACTTCGCTTCCAGAATTTCCCATGGCCGCATCTGTATCTACTTATCCTCTTCCACACAAGTAGACAACCTCCTAAAAACTAACCAAAATGTTACAGTCAACTCCAATGTGATTCCTATTCGGCGACTTATCTCTCCCACTAAAAGAATACTGATTTCTAACGTCAGCCCTTCCATTCCCAATGCACTAATTGAAAAAGCACTTCATGATCTTGGTCTTATACTAACATCTCCAGTTTCCTACGTCAAATGCGGCTCACCCGATGATGAATACGCCCATGTTTTGAGCTTCCGTCGTGTGACTTATGTACTACCCAACAGTGATGATTTTACTTTACAAACTTCGATTGTCGTCTCCCATGAAAATACAGCCCACAGAATATTCATTTCAACTGATAAACTAGAATGCTTTCTTTGTAAACAGGCTGGACACACCGCCGAATCCTGTACCAGTCCCCAAAACCCTCCCTCGTCCCTCGACCAGCCCTCCAATCCAAATGATCTCTCCAGCCTGGAACCCACGCTTTCTACCAATCCAGCACCGTCAGAAACCATTCCAGTTGATACCGAACTGATCTCCGAAAATTCACTTGCCTCCACCACCTCTCCTGCAATTTCAATGCCAAAAACTGGCGAAAAAAGAACACGTACAGTAATATTGATTCCTCCCCACCTCCTTCCCTCCCCCTACCCCTAATCCTGATACTATCCCCCCTCCCTCATTTTCCACTTAAAAAAAAACAAAAAGAAATCTAAGGAATCAAAACAGATTGAAAGCGACAGTCATAATATATCACCTGAATCACGCTCTACTATCCACACTCTTTACGAAAACTCCCCTGAATCCTTCACCCTTAACGAAGCCCAACTAATCGCGTTCCTTGAACGGCATCAACGACCCCCTTAGTGAGGCTAATAAATTTACCCCCGACACCGACGCACTTCTAAGTGACCTGTCTATAATTTATACAAATGTTAACGACCGATCTTTGAAGAATCGCCTCACGCGACTTCAAAATAAACTTAAATTACTCACATCTGACGACGGAACAACCTCCGATACTTCCGTCTCATCTCAGTAAAATCTCACCCAAACATTTTTTAATTCATTAACATTCTCTGTATTGCAATGGATCTGCGATGGATTTTATCCTCGCCTTGAAAGAATACAAAAACTGATATCACTGTATAACCCCGACGTTTTATGTCTTCAGGAAACAAATCTCAAAATTGACCATCAGTGCAATCTAAATAACTTTGAAGGCTACCATTATATTCGTACAAATTGCACTAGAGCCAGCGGAGGTTCCTCAATATTTTTATCTAGGGACATATTCTCATCTCACCTCCCTTTAACCACAAACCTCGAAGCAATAGCAGCTACTTTCTGGAATCCAAGAAAAGTTACCATCTTAGCGAAGAAGAGCTAACTGAATTAATATTCCAACTTCCCCAACCATATATTCTTCTCGGTGACTTTAATGCCCACAACTCCATGTGGGGCTCCAATCGAACATTTGGAAAAGGAAAAGTTGTAGAAAATGTTTTAAATGCTACAGACACATGCCTCCTGAATTCTGGTTTGAACACACATCTAAACATTTCATCAGGTACATTTTCTGCAATCGACCTCAGTCTCTGTGACCCAAAATCCGCTTCTTCTCTTTCTTGGCAAGTCCTTGACGACCTTCATGGTAGCAACCACTTTCCCATATTTATATTGAATAATGCCAATAAGGAATCAGTGACCCGAAGCCTCTGGAATTTAAAAAACGCAGACTGGTCGGAGTTTACCACACTCTCCCAAAACTACTTATCCTCCCTAGTTACCACAGAGAATATAAGTGACGATTTAAATAAACTGACCGAATGTATACTGTCTGCAGCAAATTCTCATATTGGCAAAACAGTTATCTCCTCGTCCCACAAATCTGTACCATGGTGGAATCCAGATTGTGAAGACGCCATCCGACAATCTAAACGTGCTCTCAATAAGTCTCGAAGAAATAAAACCCAAGAAAATCTCATTGAACTGAAAAAACTCAGAGCAAAAGCTAAATACATCACTAAGCAGAGCAAAAAAACCTCCTGGCAAAATTATGTCGCGTCTATTTCAATTGATACAGACCCATCTCAAGTCTGGAAAAAAATAAAACAGGTAGGTACAAGGTTACAAGTCTAATCTCAAGATCCCCAGTCTCATATATAACGATACAATCATCTCCGACAATCAAGTAATTGCAGACACACTGGCACAAAGTTTTGAGAATAACTTCAACAGAAGCCTCTCCTCTATCATTCCATCTAACCCAATTCAAAAATCGCCCCCTGTCCTTCCAATCGATCAAAACGACGTTTCATACGTCAATGCCCCCTTCACTCTTAACGAACTGAAATCGTCTTTATCTTCTTGTAAAAATTCAGCTGCCGGTCCCGATGACATCCCATATATATTTCTAAAAAATCTCTCAAATCCTTCTCTCCTCAAACTTCTTGAAATATTCAACCTTATCTGGAACACACAGCAATTTCCTGAAACGTGGCGTAACGCTATTATAATTCCAATAAAAAAACCTGACCAACCCCCCACAGGGATGAAATCTTATCGCCCCATATCTCTCACATGTAGTACCTGCAAACTTCTGGAAAAAATGATCAATAGAAGACTTCTATGGTTTTTGGAGAAGTACAAAATTATTCCTAGTGCCCAATCTGGTTTCCGACGTCATCAATCTACTCGTTACAACCTTGTCTTATTGCAAACCGACATCTCCTCAGCAATAAATAATCAACAGGATCTCGTAGCAACTATCTTTGATATCGAAGGTGCTTTTGATACAATCTCCAGAAATGCAATAATCAACAAACTATTACAATATAAACTAGATGGCAACATTCTCTTTTTCATACAAAACTTTTTAACTGCAAGGTCATTTAGAGTCTCTGCAAATGGTAAACTTTCCCAGCCTCACACCCAAAATGATGGTGTCCCTCAGGAATCTGTATTAAGTCCCACTCTATTCATCCTTTCAATAAACGACTTATGCGCCAACTTTCCTACTTCCATCAAATATGTTCAATATGCTGATGATTTCATTGTCTACTGCCATGGAAAATCTGTTTCCACCATCTGCAAACTTCTACAAAACGCAGTAAATTTGCTGCAAGATAGAGCCAACAACCTACATATCTCCTTATCTCCAAGTAAATCGAAGGTCATAAAGTTTAGCAGAAGATCCCCATCCGGTACACCGCTAATCTTCTTTAATAACTCCCTGTTACCTGCTGTTAATTATTGCAAAATTCTTGGATTAACTTTCGACTCTCGGCTTAATTGGAAAGTTCATATCAACACACTCAAAGGCATTGGTCTTAAAAGACTTAATATCATCAAAGCTCTCTGCCACTATCACTGGGGATCCGACGAAAATACCTTATTAGAGTTTACAGATCTCTCATCCGTTCTAAACTAGACTACGGCAGCTTTATTTACATGTCAGCCTCCAAATCCACCAACGACTCACTGCCCGACTCTCTCTCGGTGCTTTCCGTTCTAGTCCAGCTGCTAGTCTATACTGTTAAGCAAATGAGCCACCCCTGTTCCTAAGACGTCAATCCCTCCTCCTTTCATACGCTGCATCAACATCTTCTAACCCTTCTAATCCTGTTTACCCTTTGTTTACATCAATGTCTCAACATCATCCTTCCAACACTACTTCCAAACGTAGCGTAAAACCTATTGCCCATCTTCTTCTCCCAATACTTCAGAATACCGACCTTTCAATGACCACTTCGCTCCCCCAACCTCATATCCCTCCTTGGACTAAACAACTTCCTCTATTCAATACCTCCCTTACCAAGTTCAATAAACATGAATCGCCCAACATACTTATAAAGAAAGCATCTTTGGAAATATTAGAAAAAACACCATATGATGTAGTTCTCTACACAGACGCCTCAAACACTTCTTTTGGTGTTGGCTGCTCCGTCACAACCAACCACGAACTAATAGGTTTTTATCGGTTGCCCTCAACATGTAGCGTTCACACTGGTGAGTTGTATAGCATCTTCCAAGCATTCAAGCAAATCTCTTCTCCTGTCAAGCGCGTCGCCATTTGTACCGATTCACTTTCCTCAATTAATTCACTCAATACCTCTTTACTGACCATCCAATAGTTCAAAACATCCATGACATCTATCAAACTCTCTCAGCTCGTGATTTAACAGTCTGTCTTATCTGGCTCCCATCTCACATTGGAATTACCTACTGGCAATGAAAACGCTGACCACCATGCTAAAGAAGCCTCTTCTTCCATCACCACAACAACGTTCCAGCTCCCAGATGACATAAAACTATTATTCAAAAAGTCCGTCAAGGAGTCCTGGCAAAATTATTGGCACGACAGCCCTTTACGACATACAACCATTAATCGGCTGTCCCTCCCTCGATTTCCAACCAGGAGAGAAGCTGCTGTCATTAGACGATTGCGGATCAACCATACCAGATACACACATGGTTACTTGATTTCTTCTGAAAACCTTCCCGTCTGCCGTCACTGCAATAGTCCTTCAACCGTCAAACATATTCTCACAGACTGCCAGGAATACACCATTACATACAAGCGCCTAGACCTAACACCAAACCTGGAAGAGCTTTTAAACTGCACTGCTGAAATCCCAAAGACATTGAAATTCCTCAAATCAACTAACCTCTACCACAGGGGCCAAGTAGTCGGCTTCTTGCTACCGACTCTGGGGACTAGCAGAGAAGGACTAGCAAACCTTCGAGGATGCATATCCCAAGACCGTCTGTGTACCTTCACGTGGTGGCCCTGTTTATACAGAACACAGCGGATCGAACCAACCTAAATCCAAGGTGTGAGAAACCGTGCCGAGGGATGAATGGCACTAGGGTCAAATAGTATCACGAACGGTTCCTCTAGGGCAACGGGCGAAACCCTAGTAGTAACTTAGCCTTAACCCTGTGCAGGGGGCACCGCAGGGTTGGACACACCCCTTCCCCCTTACTCGTGGGACTTGAATGGAACCAAGTAACAAAAAAGAAAAACCAGACGACGGCGGGAAGTCTGAATCAGAGAGCATGCTCTCAGACGAAGACAGGACCATCGTCGGAAGCGAAAGTGACGCATCAGTGGGAACAGCCGGAACCACTGATACGATCACAAAACAGATTGCTGAACTTGGAAAAGTCCAGCAAGAAAGAAAAACCTCG
>CAJUYH010008864.1:0-14736 GCA_910591685.1 Galerucella tenella
CTCCTGTAGTCCTATTTCCTGGAAGAATTTTAGGATATCTGCAGATTTCAACTTAGGTAAATGTCCTTTTTTATTATCCAGTAATCTCCCAGGTGCTGTCCCCTAGGATTTTGAATGCATGTGGATGGAGGTTTCTTCTTTCATGCCACAAAATCTACACAGAATTAGTACAGTAACTCGGCATAATGAACTGGGCTCAGTAATATAGAACAGTACTCGACTTTGTCTAGTTTTTTGTTTTTGATGTTTTAAATTCATAGAGTAACTCGGGTTAGCACTGATTTTAAATTTGGATTTAAGCTGGGGCTATTTACATAGGGAGAATCGGAATATTCATTACTCCAAAGTCCACAAATATGAGTCTAAAACAGTCAGGAACTGCAAACAATCCGTTAATCCACTGACTAGGCAACGTAACTTGGTTGTAGGTCATTTTATTCATTCATACGTTTGGATTGGGCTCAACAGCCCAGGCACTTGAACTGAATCTTTGTACCACTACCCATGTTATCTACTACTATTCCAGAAGCTTCTATAAGGACCACTAGTGTGACTAGAGGGGGGCGATGAACATTCTTCCAGCCTCTTGAACTAAATACGCCTATCGTAACTGCCCACAATCATTCTTCTCTCTCTTTCAAGTAGTTTTTCTCATATTATCCTTGTCGTACTTGTGTAAATCGTATGAACGATTAAACTTTCTCGCAATCTGTATATCGATAGGCAATTCATCAACCAGTTGAGCAGCCGCAGGACGACATTACACATGTGTGTTCTATTAGTATTCAGATATGCAAAAGGATAATGTTTCAGCCCGAAATATTGTGATACAATTATCGCCATCTTACAAAAAGAGATCTCTTGAACTAAGCACTTGCCAAAACGTTGAATGGGTAGAAAACGTCGGCTACCACCAAGAACTTGGAACAGTAGACACACTCAATATAAAAGTTGTCTTGGAAGTTGATTATTTGTCAATTGTAGGTTTCCAAGAGCTATCTCATTTTCATGTTAAACCCTATGGTAACATTATTTCCACATTTTTTTTCTTCTCTTTCATTGAACACAACATTTTCTTATAATCTGCCTCTATAGAAGTTTACCATTTTTAAGCTCTTCGGGTCATTTCAACATAATATCCTGCAATGTAGTAGTCAGTAATTCACTCATTTCAGTTTGAGTCCTTCATCCATATGTTTACAAAATTTCAAATACATTCGAAACAGTTTACCCTGACGCATCAGAGATCCTTTATCCTCAAAAACTAAAAGGTTTCTGAAACTTTTCTGTACACTAACGATGCCGAAAAATTAGGGATTCTAAGAGAGAATCTGACACAAATTAAAATCTTTGTAATGCTTGAAACTCGAACAAAACGAGAACAAATTTTATTTGTATCTTTTTTAATAATCTTCATGTCAAAATTCCAATCTGTTTATCTTTTATACCCAATTACCTCAATTTAAATACAATCAAATTGTCTAGAAAATATATCAGATAAGCAGTCTCACATCTAATAGAAAACAAGTGAATTTATTTGGTACGCTTAATTAAATTTGTCATTGGTAGTAAATACGTCGTGTCATGCCCGCCGTTGAGTAGGTACCGACCGGTACCATGCTATTTACACTACAACTACGAAGATTGGACTTTCACGAGAACAAAAGTGTAGAAGAAGGTGAAACCTCGGTGAAATATTTATGAATGTCATTGATCGCGATGTTTTGAACGTCTTGGAAGCCGTGCGTTGAATATTTTATAGAAAATTGTGTAATATAAACAAAGAGCACTGAAAAAATTGCGAATTATGAAATTATTTTAAATTTGGCATATTGTATAGTGCGCGCATTCCATTAATAAACCACATTGGTTTATTTTTGACCTAACCCCAATCCTTCTTAAAACACAACGCCAAATACAATGTGGATATTTTATTTAAAAAAACAATTTTCCATAAGAGTTGAACTACTTTTTTTTACATCGCACTGTAAATCTATAAATTAATCACCAAAATGCAAACATTTGACAATGACACATATTGTGGTTGGTGAAAGTGTTGAATTTTCTGCAAAATATAGTATAATAGCGACAACTCTTAAGAGTTCATCCATACCTCAAATATGGTTAGAATCCAAATAAAGGGTTCAATGAAACTCAAAGTCAAACCACAATATATTTAATGTCCGTTGGGACTCAAAACTTGCAATTAGTTTCGGTAACAATTACCATCATCAGGCTGTAACAAATAGAAATTGATACCCTATTGTAAAGATAAAAAGAGGCAATAAAATTGATGTACCTAACAAAGCTGCGATCAAATAATATTTTACAATCAAGTTAAATAATTAATGGAGAAAATTAATCTAAAACAATGAATCCATACTATAAATAAGACAAAGGTTATGAGAAAAAAAATTTTTTTTCATTCCACAATTTTAAGTATTTTCACTTGATGCACTAATGATAATGATGTTTTTAACCTTCCAGTTGTAAAATTTCATACAGGTAACTTTTACCATTTGTTTATTATTTAAAAAAGTTTGCAATATTTAAATTTTTTCATAACCTTTGTCTTATTTATAGTATAGATTCATTGTTTTAGATTAATTTTCTCTATTAATTATTTAACTTGATTGTAAAATATTAATTGATCGCAGCTTTGTTACATCAATTTCATTGCCTCTTTAGATCTTTACAATAGGGTACCATTTTCTATTTGTTACAGCCTGATGATGGTAATTGTTACCGAAACTAGTTGCAAGTTTTGAGCCCCACTGGACAAAAATATATTGTGTAGAAACTGAATAGCACGTATAGCATTGAACCCTTTATTTTAATAGCGACAATATAACATTGTATAATAGATACTGGGGGGCTCTGTTGGTTCCCGCCAGGTATAAGATTAGATATCAATTTAAGATGCCTGCCAATGATATGTTTATCATTTCCCGGGCATTGCTGTATTAGAGGCACAACTTGCGTAATCCCTGTTTATTTTATTATCATGTATTGCAGATTAATCATCTATAGATAACACATAAGAACACTGAAAACAGTCCAAAACGATTGAAACCACACAACGGGTGGTATTCCATCCACTAACTCTCAATTTCACGTAATTACAGTCCAAAACGGTCAACGGAGCTCGAAATAAGTCAAAAACCCTCAATTTCACTGAAAAGTGCGCGAACAAAACTAAAGTTGGCGTGATTTTGGACCATTTTCCATGTTCCTTCACTCAAATGCAGACAAAAGCACATAAGAACACTACAAATAGCATATTAAAGTATAAGTGGATATTAAGGTCTTTAAAACACGCGCGATTTTTCGAGCACGACGGCGAAGCCGGAGTGCTCGAAATAGAGCAAGTGTTTCAGAGACCAGTTATCCACGAATACTTCACGCTATTTTTTTTATTGGTACACTTTGAAATTAAAAATTCTGGTATCTATTACTACTACAACAACAAGAAATGGAAATAAGAACTAATAATGTAAAATGGTTGAATTACGTTGTCATGGAAATGAGAGAAACATAAACTAATTTGCATTTTGATGGAAGTTCAACCTCATTGAGTACTGAGAATGTTAATATTATTCATTTAAATACCATTTCCTCCGATTTGAAAAATCGGAATGTTAATATCTCAAACAATACCAACTGTACTTTCCATTTCATTTATAAAATTGAAATTGTTAAATATATTGTTCGAATAAAGGTTTTGACGTTACAAAGTACTCCTGTCAGATTAATAATGAAAAAATTGTCATTTAGACTTCGTTTCTCGAGTTGTTGATGTTGTCATGGTAACTTTAAAAAACGCGCGTGTTTTAAAGTTCGATTTAAACACGCTGAGGCGTGATTTAAATAGGTAAAATGGTTCACCAATAAAAAAAACAATTTAAAACGATTGTAAACACACAATGCAATGTTATTTCATGCAATAACGCTCCATTTCACCAGTGACTATAATAGTCACTGATTCCACGTAAGTACAGTCCAAAACGCTCAACGAAACTCGAAATCAGTTCAAAACCCTCAATTTCACCGAAAAGCAAGACTAAATATTGCACAAACCCACTCGAATATACCTAAAAACGAAATCGTGTACCACTATCGTGAATTGGACCATATTCCATCTTTTTTCACTCAAATACAGACGAAAACTCACAAGAACGCTTACTACAGTCTAAAAAATATACATAGATCTACATCATCTGTGACATTCAGTTCTGTTCTGAATTGTTCTTGCTCATTCACTTTTTTTGACGATAGAGCAAACTTTTTCAAAATATCACAAAATTCGTTCAACTTACGTAACGATAACAGCGAACCAACTGGTTCGTCCATCATGCTCGGTTGAACAAAATGCACTGATTGTAAAAGAAGTAAAGAAGTGCCGTTAATATCCAAAAATATATAATTCTAGTCATACACATTTGACGAAGTTCGACAAACAAGAATATCACCATTCAATTTCAAAAAAAGGAGTAACGCCACTAACTCACAGCTGCTCGATATTCATACCTACTGTATCAGTGCTACAGACATGAACAGGCTCATTCAGCGCAATTTCAATATTATTGAAAAGAGTGCTTGCCTGTGTCTGTGCCGACAGAAGTTAAACCGTGGTGTGCCGTTCTAGAAAATAGGAAGGAACAGTTTATCCTTATCTTCGAATAGGTCACACCTGATTTTCCCAGGAATACTATGTTGAAATTCGAACAATCCTGGTGTAGAGTGTGTCAATAGTCTGTCCAAAATTTTCACAGCAAAGAGTAACATTTAACTTCCCACCTACCATGTACCATTTGCTCGGAGAAGAATACAATATTATGGAGAACTTGGTAGCATATCTACGTGCTATTCAGTTTCTACACAAAATTTAAACGTAGATTATTAGAATTGTTTGTGTCTTTATACCAATAGTAGGTCGTACTTAGTATTTATTTATTGTTATAACATTTGGCAGTGCTAATAACCTAGAGGATTGATGCGCTTTATTTTTTTTATAAACAAAAAAAAATCAATTTAAACTTTGTATGTATCGTGTGGTATTAAATACTAATCTTTTGCAATTATTATTGGAAAATAAATTACAGTACAGCTGGGAAAAGCCGAGGGGTGAGCCGCTGACCCAAATGGTGTACACTAATGCCCAATTTGGGCATTACTCTTAATTTTAATGCATTAATGCCTACTAATGCCCACTAATTCCCAAGTAATCAAGTAATGTCCACTAATTCCCAAGTAATGCCCACTAATTCCTAGTAATTCCCAAGTAATGCCCACCAATGCCTACTAATTCCCGAGTAATTCCTAATATTGTTCACTAATTTCCAATAATACGTACAGCCTTAGTAATTCCGTTACTGAATATAATAAATGCACTGCAAATACATTAAAATCTTCACAGTGTAGCTAAAAAAGTATTTGGTTGCAGTTTATGAAAAATAGAGAAATATTTTTTTATTAGGGTTCATTAAAAAAATCGTTATCCTCTTGGTGACCGCCGGGATTCATACCAATATTACTAGCAACATCTTGATTATCATTAATAGACAGAGCCATTTGAAAAAATGGGAGAATGAAATGTAAACTTCGTTGAAAAGCCGAGCGAAAACCATTGCAATATTAATGTACTAATACAAGTCTTTCAGTAACAGAAACGTAAAAGTTGTGACATTAACGCCATCGTCACCTCCAAATGCGAAAACTCGAAAATCTGACAACAAGCAACTTGAGCTTGAAACAATTAAGTATTATTACAGTTTCTTGTAATATTGTCGTATTTAATAAAGCGCATTGGTTGGTTAAATCTTGTAGATCATACCGACCCCGTTTGACTAAGAAGTGTAATTCATTATCCGTCGGTGCCTATAGCCCGGGAAGTAGATGTTTCTTTTTGATTGGATGGTCACTGTTTTTGGAAAATATTTTTCAAAACTTACAAAGCATTGGAATAATTTTATTTATTCTGCAATATCCGAGGCGATATCTATTGGTAGCGCGCTTTACTAAATACGACAATATTACAGGGCACTGTAATAATACTTTATACCAAGTATACGTCATACATCTACAAAAAACAAAATTACGTACGCGAGCAGTGTACTACCATCCATCTGAATTGTTCCCCGAAATGTTCTTCACTCGGTTTCTCCCGAGCAGATCAAATTTGTCGGTGTGTGAAATTGTTTTTCTCATTTTGGGTAACGCCCTTAGTTAGTGTTGTGGTTTATTTTTCTGAATATTTTTGACAGCATATTTGGCTTTGTTGATTTTTATTGTGAATTCTGCTTGAATAATTTATACACAGTAATATTTTTTTAATTTAACGTTTAAATTGTAAAATAAAACAGCGCGCTACCCTAAGCATAATTCACGACACAGACATGAAGTACCTAACTACCTACTCAATGTTTTCAAAACTGATTTTACTGTTTATCCGGCCAACTTACAGCTTCTTATCGCACACAGTGCTGATGTACGGTAGCTCATGGCAAAATCCAGCAACTTTTTATTGTTCACATTTTACTTACTATTACTACTCTATTTTATTGTTCATTGTACATGGCATTATTGATAAAATGTGTTCTTCATATTTCCATTTTAAAGCTAATAAATATTTAAACTGATACTTCGGGTTAACGGTTAAACACGGAATTACATTTAATTGAGACTAATAAATTTTTTGTCGCAATAAATATGATCTTAGCCACTCAAAAAATAATCAAATAAAATCGAGCCCATAATTATTTTAAATCTAAATACTTATTATTACACCGCTCGTTACTCCTAGGAGTAGACTTACCTTGAAAATATTATCTATATAAATATATACACCAAAACACACAAAAAAACAGGAAAGTTTCAACAAATTATTTGCTCCTTGTTCTACGTACTTCTTTCACCTAAGATTGTGACCACACTCCTCACGGTTTTTGTATTGTCATTGTACACGCGTCACGCATGCGTTACATTGCCTAGTCTGTTTTAGCGACGAGTTTTGGCGGTAATTTTTCACGGTAATTCCTAGCTAATGCCTAGTAATTCCTAGTAATGCCTACTAATTCCCACTAATTCCCCAGTAATTCCTACTAATTCCCCAGTAATGCCCACTAATTCCCCAGTAATGCCTATAATTCCCAGTAATGCCCAGTAATTCCCAAAATGTGTACACCGCAATGCCCCAGCGGTTTGCCCCTCGGGAAAAGCCAAATTTTTGCGACTATAACTATGCAAAAAATTTGTATTTTTTTATGTTATCATTAATTATCACAAATAATGATACAGTTTTTAGATTTGGAAAAATCCAAAATAGTTAAAACACGAAAATATAAAAGTTCCATAGATATTAAACAATGTTTACGTTTTATTATTTAAGAAAAATAAGGCGCATCAACCCTTTAGGTTATTAGCGCTACCAAATAAACAATAAATATTTAAATATTGAGTACTACTACAGTAAAGATATAAAAAAAAAATTTGGTAATAAATTAAACTTTGTGTAGAAACTGAATAACACGTAGATAAGCTATCAAGCGGACAATCTATTAATATATGCCTGACTGTTAAAGGGCATTGACACACTGTACAGCGGGATTGTTCAGATTTAGTCATTAAGTGTTCATGGGAGAATCGGGTGTGACCTATTCTTAGACGGGTCAGAATAACTTGTTCTTTCCTGGTTTCTGGAACGGCCTTCCGCGGTTTAACTGTTGTTTTCACTTCCCTAAGTTTATCGTTAGATTGGGACCACTGGTGTTGCCAAGCGTTATTAACCGATGTCTTGATAAATATTTTCATGTCTGTCATCATAGCTCTCGTAACTTCGATAGCACTAGGATTCTGAATTGCAGTTTTGGCTGCTGCATCAGCTCGCTCATTTCCCTCTATTCCTGTATAGGTACCCATAGTAACTGTACGACTGCTCCTGAATTGTATAGCTGGGATAATTGCCGCTTAATAAGTTTTAGTAATGGGTTTGATGGATATGTCTGGCGCAAACTTTCAATTGAGTTCAATGAATCAGTTACTATGATCAGGTGTTTTACATTTTCTCTATTGGCATGGACTAGTGCTTGAAATATCGCATAAAGTTCTCCAGTTAGAATGCTTGTAATATAGGGTAGTCTCAATTTTATTATCACATTTGGAGTTACAAGTGCTGCTCCAACTCCAGTATCCGTTTCGGAGGCATCTGTGTAGATATGAGTATATTGTTTTTTTACGTCTTAATATATGTACAATCTAATATGTATATGTATATGTACAATCTAAGGATGGACGCCACATAGGCCACGTAAGTGGCATAAATGAACGCAAAACTTTCTTGCCTTTTACATTAGCGCTACTTTTGAAACAAATAATTGAAGCCACATCATTACAACAAAAAAAAGGTATAACTGTTAGTATCCCCAAATCTTCACGGTTTTAGAGATAATCCCATTTTAGTGATTAACTATGATTATTATTCAATGAAATTACGTTCGAAAAATGTAGTGTGTACGATAATTATTTTTTTAGTATTAAGATGAACAGTATTAGGGTATAGTAGCAGTTAACATAAAAAATATGTATGGTAATTATTTATTTACTCAATATTTGAAAATAACCTAACAAATATACCTTTTGTTGTTGTAATGATATGGCTTTAATTATTTCTTACAAAAGTAGCGCCAATGTAAAAGGAAAAAATGTTTTGCGAACATTTATGCCGCATACGTGGCCTATGTGGCGCCCTCTACAAAATACATCAAAATATGTACAAAATTATGATTTCTCATTTCCAAGAACTCCCAACTTCAAATATTTGTGCATATACGTTAAAAAGCGTTAAAATTATTGTAAACAACTTAAATCAAAATTTCATGTTAAACACCCTGTATCTCTCTTAATATCATCATTTTATTTTGGCTAGTTTTGTTCTAAATCGCAATTTATACTGTACTTCTATGTACAATTACTTAAGGACCACCCTGTATAAAATAAATATACAATATGTCGCCTATATTTTAATAAAAAGTGAATATTTGTTAACTAACAATTTCCGGCACTAAACTGATAAGTTGACACAATATTCATCGGTTGTTATACATACCATACACGTAAGTTTATCACTACAAATATTTGTTTTATTACAAAAAGTTTATTAATACTTACTAATTCGTGAAAAAACTTTTCAGAATGCAAATTTTATCGCATATTAGTAATTAATGCAGCAAGTGTATAAAGGGGTACTTTTTTTCACAATGGAAACGTTGAGTGAAAATAATACACTTTATGCATATGCTGCAAGCAAAATTGTTTCTACAGCCCTATACAAAAAATAATAAAATCAAAATAGTAATTTGGAATGTTTTAATTGAATTATAATTAATGAATACATAATGACTGAATTGGAAAATGTACAGAGAAACTTTATTACGTATTTAAGTTTTATTTCAATATGTGATTATTAAAAACCCCTGGTGAAATTCGTGAAGCTGAATTTATTTTTGCACGGAAGACATCTTGTGGTTGCAGCGACCGTTGCCCATCTATCGGCTTTATGAGAACCAATTTAAACTGTAATTTAGAAATTTTAAAATCTTGTAGATTGGACTGGTGTACCTTTTCTTCTCTTCGACAACATCAAACTATTCGCAGTACCAACAAATGTATGAATAATGTAAGCAACAAACAAATTAACTATTTCACCTTAAACATTAATTATTTGTGTCCTGGAACATTCAATAATAATAATAATATATAATATTTCAGAAAATGCATTTACAAAAAAAATTGTAATTGTTAACACAGAATGAAATGTGGTCACAACTTTAACATTTAAGGGGAATCTATCGGCAGCGATTTGACAAAATATCGAAGTATTTTTGGCAAAGAATTTTGAGGTAATGGATGTATTGAAAATTAAGAAAAAAATATATCATGTAGATTAATGTTGAACTTAGAGTTCTCATCGAATAAAAACTTTGAAATGCTAACCAAATTTTGTTGAAAAAAATACGAATCATGAGGTAATTACACATTTAAGCAAAGTTTGAGCCCTTGTAAAGAATTAAATATGGATTAAATGGAAAAACTAATTGATAAGAAGTCTAATTTGAAGCTTTATGAATACTATATAAAAATCTCAGAATCCTCAAATTACTTATGACCGTACAATTCCTTTTTGAAATTCGGTTGCTACCACTAAAATATCAGATAAAAATCCATCTCTCGCTTTTCTATCCTTCTATGACTGACATTGTCTCTCTGCTTCGGTAGTCGCGTGCCGTTCCATTGTTGATACAACGCTCGCCAGTCTCGGCGGTCTCCCAGTTCAATACTGACGAAGCTTATAGAGTAGTACGTTAACCAAAATCCGCTTGGACCGCTTGGCTACCTACATATTGCGGAGCTTTCATATTTCTAATAAAATTTTCGTTATGTGAACTTAAACGTGAGGACGCAGGGAAACTAAAAAATATGCAAAGCATAATTGCGCAAGGTCGAATTTGGTAGATGCCCCTTAAGGGAAAGTTAGTTTAAATTTGCATGTAAATAATCATTAATGCAATATGGCTCAATGTCAACAAGAAGTTTTTTAATTTCCTTCTTAAATTTATTGCTGGATATTAAGGTATTTATTGTAAAATTTAATTGCCGTATATATCGGAGATTTTTCGGTAATGGTTAATCTTGAAAATGTATTATTTGGTAGGTATACCCAACCGATTTTCGTTTTAAAAAGCTATTAGATTAGATTATTCAATTATATCTATGTATCTATCTAATTAATGTTGCTTATAGATTAAAATAGCTGGACCCTAATGTAATTGACTTGAATTTTCAAGACTTTTTTTAAAGTGTAAAGTTGTGAATATTGTTATGGTTCCGCCATTCTATAAAAGTGATATTATTTCACATAATTTTCTTTGGATTTCTCCAGCATCAAATTTAATGTGGCCTCATTTGCATTTTTTATGATCCCTTCAGGAGTTCATATTGTAACGTTTATTCTAATTTATATTTACAAATTAATTTATATTTACAGATTTATATTCAAATACAGTCCTTATTTAATAATTTATATAATACACTAAACACACACTAACTATAATTTATTTGAGAGTCACTTAATAAACACTTTATCGAGGCGCGATTGCTTACTTTCAGTATCAACACTAACTGACTAACTAACTCCGCTGGATAATAACCGACAAGCGACCTATGTCTGGCAAAAAAATTTTACCGACTAGTGCGCGATACCCAGGTAGAATTGCCGGCCGCCGTGGCCCGTTCCGTTTCTGGCTGTTGCCGGTAAGTGCGCGCGAGCCTTTACACTTCAAAGTCAAAACGGTGTTGGCCGAAACTTATGAAGCATTTTATATTTTATTTCGGTGGAATACAAGGTATTTTCAATAAAATAGAAAGAAGTAGAAAAAAATCCGTACTTTATGATTTTGTTACCGATAATTAATTATTCATCGTTTAAACCTCATAAATTAAGTTTCAACTACGGAATTTTTATCAATAGAAAGTATCACAGTCGACGAGTTTAGTCATTTTTACTCTAAACGCTTTTACCGATGGAATGGTACAATTTAATTGAATAAAATTAATTGTGTCGCATGCTTCAATGATTATGGATGTGGAAAGTAGAGAAAGAAACGATGAAAATCGATTTTTTTTTAAAATAGCGACAATTTCTGTGTCATGGAAAATGTTTATTTTAACTGGGTGGAGTACATTCTATAAATTATTATACTTAATAAGAGAAAATGTATCGGCGAAGACGTCTAAAGTGTATGTGTACGAGGGAATTAGGAAAGATCAGTTAAAAATCTTATAAATAAAAATAAATGTTTGTTCTGTACCGTCCATTTGATTATTATCAAACGTTGCCCATCTACCACTTACTCTTGCACTGTGCCCTAAGATTCTGTATTGCTATGCAATCCTCAAGTAGGTATTTGATGGACAGGATCTTGCCCCAATATTATGAGCTTTCAAGGTGTCCATTCAGGCAACAGTGATCCAGAGTATATTTGATCGTCTAAACCCGCTTCCACACTATGCCGCGATTTGCCGTTGGCAATGCCAATTGGCAAATCCAGTGACTATAAAAACATCTACATGTGTTGGCATGTTTGAATCCCAACTGAGGCCGCGAGAAACCAGCGGCTGGCACGGCCTCCCTTCTCCGTTCTTATTGGCTTTCTTTGAAGGAGACCGACACAGTAATTTTTATTGGCACACGCCTGGCTTATTGACACTTGCCAACGGTCGCGTCTACATCGAATTGGCTTTTCCAATTGGTAATCAGCAGCATAGTGTGGACGGGCCTTAAGCGCTGTCATGAACACATAGTCGTTGTAGAAAAACTATTAAATTTGTTTGTAGCTATTTTTATTTCGTCTCTTTGGGCGACTGTTCACTCTCCTGACCTGGAATAAAAAACAATTTGACACAAATTTACGATGTTACACTGATAAGTGTTTACGGTGGTTTTATTTCCTTCCATTAGTTATATATTTTAGTCGAAATCGTATCATCTTACTAAATGCCACGTTGATTTGTTAAATTTTCTATGTTTAATGGATAACCTACGTTCTAACAAGAGATTAACCAAAGGCTTGAGTTTCAGCCTACAAGAATTGAAATTGGAACTCGACAAATTTACTTCGGATAATGATTACGTAAGTTTAAACATGTATGTATAGAATTGAATAACATGCTTATAAATTTGTTCGACGAACGAGATAAATGTGCTAGCATGACGCTAGGAAACTGTAAACAATTGTAAACATTGATTAAAGTCACAATACCATTCCTTACTGAGCTGCATACACCTACAATAATTGGTGCAAATTAGCAGAAATTCTGCTACTGTGATGATATGAAACGCCTTGTTTTACTGAGCAGCAGTTCTGACAATCTTACTGTAGGTGTAGCGTGCACTTAATTTTTCACAATCTACTTCATTGGAAACAATATATTAACCAGCAATTTGTGATCGTTGGTTGCTCTTCATGCTCTACGGTCTACAATGGGTCTATAACCTTAAGTTTTCCTCTAAATTAATTTTAAAGGTTTTTGAGCCAGTGTCTAGAATCTCAAAATTTCCTAGCGATTTGCGGAAAACAAAACTCAATTTCAGTCAGCACCTTTTAAGGGTAATATCTCGGAAAGGTATGGACTGAGGAAATTTTGTTGTAGGAAAGACCCATCTTAATTTCATACGAACAATTACCTCCTTAATTTTGTCGAATGCATTTAGAAACACCCTGTATACATATATATGTATATTATATTATTAACATATTCAGTTGAATCATTATATTAGAAGATCATTAGATAGATATATAATAAAATTTATTCAATTACCGAAAATATCTAAATTAATAATAATCTTCTGGTTTCTATTCGGTAATAATTTTATGTTGTTTTTGCTTAGAAACTTCCAAAGTTACATTATAGAAACCACGAATAATTACTGTATACGATCCAAGATTTTTTCTTTTTAATTTCAGAGTAAAACATTTGAATTTGGCACAAAACTTATCACGAAATTCTATTGCTATTTTGTGAAACAATTTTGTAGTTTAAAAGTAATTCGGCTTTGAACAAAATTTGTGTAAACTCGTAAACTCTAGTTTAAAAATAGATTTTATAAAAATATGTAAACATCTAAAGGTCGATAACAAATATTAGACTAATACCAGGTCTGTTCTATAAGTTTGAACATTTATTTCCATTTCCCAATTCTAAATACCTATACATAAAAAAGATCAGATGCCGCTATCAGTTTTAGATCAGTCCCATCCTGACTGTATATATCTAGCCAATTTTCAATTTTGCTGGGTATTGTATGATTGGTTGCCATGAATTATGGTCCACATGTTGTCACTGTTATTTTCATTAAGCTACTTTATGATAATATCTGTTGTTCTGGCATGACTGTGGGTGATGGTTCCTTCGTGCTAGTTCCCTTTGCATTTCACTCTATTTGCAGCCATTCTAGCTCCAGATTTGAGCTGCAGAGCAAGCAGCGGTCGGACTGCTACTCATCACATCCGTTATTCACAGACAGGCAATACTTTGAAGTTTTGATAGCTCTGGTGCAGCTTTCTCCAAATGTACGATCTGTGAATTTAGTCATCCATGCTTCTTATCGCCCGTATGGCAGACAGTATAAGTACAATTTTTCCTTAATTTTTTTATACCGCAGATGTGGTATGCAGGTTAGTTTAGCATTCATGGATCTACATAGTTAACCTCCTGACACAGCTTGGCAGTTAAAACTCCTCAAGTTCACTTTTTGCAAGAGTCATCCTCATGCACTCTCTGTCCACACCATGTTTTCTCCGTTTTCAGAGCTTGCTGCATCTACAGAGTTCGGCAAAAGTCCGGGACCGGACAAATATCGAAGAAAATATAAATTTTTCGAAAAATCTTTTTATACCACAAATTTTACTCCAACAAATATACAAGGTGTTCCAATAAAGTGTGGCGTATCAAAGTTATATTTTTTCTTATGGAACACCCTATATTTTATTGTATTTTTTGATTGACCCTTAAAAATATAATACTCCTTCATAATGGTTCCCCATACCTAAATACAGAGGGTTCCGAGTTATGCTGACTTTTTTAAAAATTTGAACCTTTCTAAGAAAATTACTAACTCATTGATATAACAAATTCTAGCAAATTTCCTCTTAGATCTAAATATCTCTTTACAGGGTGTTC
>CAJUYH010008865.1:0-14735 GCA_910591685.1 Galerucella tenella
TTTTGATTGTTTCTTTGGCAAACTTTTCTATTAATGAGGATTTTTTTATTGACGAAACTAGAATCGGAGTATTTGAACATTCTGAAGGGAACCTTCATGTATGTGAGCAGTTAATTTCACCTACGGCGACTTGAACTACGCTATCCGCATTTGCACTTTCGGCCATTAGAAGTTTCTACTTTTAACGTATTTTCATTAAGCTAACAAGTTTAACGAGTAACGAGGAAAGTATTGATTGTAAATTTTTTTTAACTTTTTTAAAAGAAGAACTGAAGATTACTAAGCGAAAATCAAAATGATCAGCCAACAAGGAAAAAGGGAAGTATTAGGAAAGCCACAGAACAAAAACTATACACAGGGTCATGTAGGTACATTCTCCTACCACGAAAATCCGTCTTATTAATGTGTTGTTCAATATATGACAATAATTGTTACAGGAAACTGTAATTAAGCAAAAAATTTGTTGTTTATCTGTAACTTTTTGGTTTCTTCTGCAGACAATAGGTGAGATACCCGATAATGACTTTTCCTAAAAATGGATAGAAAAATTTTTTTTCATTACCGCGTGAACTTTCCAGCCTAAGCTTCCAGTTTCTGGGAGTTAATAATTCAGAAAATATGGCGTTAGAATTTGTGAATAACGTTAATGTAGAGTTTGTTCAACCATCCTTTGCCGTTACGTCATGATCGGTGACGTATTCTGCTGTTTTACGTTTGTCTTATATTAGTTGAATGTTATTTTACACTTAACCTCAAAATTATAATCAATGCATATTGGGCAATCCAGTGACCTGTCAAATAAAATTCAAAATGGCGACACAGGGCAAACAAATGTGATTCAATACATTGTAGACCGTGGATTTTGATATACATAAGTGTTTATTTTGGAGAAAGGTGCTTTTAGTTTGCTTTGGTGTCTCTATACTAATAATATACAATAAAAAGTGCAGTTTTATAAAACTTTCAAGCTAGGTATATCAATTTAGGACCAACTTTTGGTTGTGTACCTATATAAAAACATTATTTTTCTGTTAGTAGTTTTTTAGACTATCAAGAATTATTATTTAATATTTACGGGTATAAGTAAGTACACACTGACTAAAACATATACAATATTATAATGAAAAAGAAACTTTTATGAAATTGCTGGCATTAAAATTTCACTTGCTTGAATTGGAAGATATCACCTGCAGTATTTAACTTTTATGCTTACGGATTTCAGGAGTGAAACAACTACTTCAAAGTGCCAACAACTTGTATTGTAGTCGGTTGTGGGAGCCGTTCAAACCGATACCAAGTAAGCTTTATCAAGGTCCCAGCTGTATTAAAGAACACATTTCTGGTGCACAAGAATGAATTGAGTAAGAAGCGCAGAGAAATGTGGTTAGCAACAATTAATAGAGATGATTTAACAGAATTAAAAATCAAATATCAGGCTGTATGTAACAGGCATTTGGTTCAGTTTTGTTCAATAACAATAATTATAAAAACTAAGAAAAGTGATATATTCTAAATAAAAAATACTAATCAAATGAACAATATACTAAACACTAATAAAATATACTAAATTGAAACAAAATATACTAATGAACTCGACTAAAAAGTCTTAAGCACTGTTTATGACTGAATAGACAATACAAAACTAACCTATCTGTTTAAATTGTTTGCTCTGCACGGCCATAGTAAGTCACGTGATCTGGATTGCCTAATTATATCAAGAATTGTTTTCAAAATATGACAATTGAACTGCCAAAAGTGACAAATAGAATTGACATGGACATAAGTTGAGGAATACGTGAATGACGTCATAATTCCGTCTCACTCATTGCATGAATGAGAGATCAAGATGGACAATGTATGACCACCTACCGGCGAAAGGACGGCTCCGAAGGAAAAAAAAAATATATGGCATGATATATTTTACCCCATATTATTATGTGCTGACATTACAGTCCATCAAAATTATTGTGCTGGCTATAAACAGTCTTCTTGTTTACAATGTCTAAGGTTGAATTGTATAGCTATAGCGGATCATCATATTATACCTACATTGTGGATGTGCCACCGCCTGTTGCAGTTACTTCTTTTCTGTCAACAGCTTTTCCAAGGGTATTACGTTTTTCGTTTCCAGACTGCGCTCCTTCTAATTGTAGAGGCTGCATCACATTCTGTTGCAATTTTAGCCTCAGCATTTGATTGATCTTGAATAATCGATAATAACTCCATTATTTTGTCCGAAGATAAATTTGGAGCACGCAGCCTTTCACATTTATCCAATATACTATCACTCATGGCATAGATAATAGGGGACTTCGGTCCAAGTTGCCAACCCAAAAAATTTCACATTTTTCTACCACTGGGGAAAGAAAATTTCCAGACGATTTTGTCATGTACAGGTTCGTATTATTTATTAATATCCGTAAACGGAGCCTCGACTCTTCAAATTAAATCAAATTAGATATATATCGATATTTGTAAAAATTATATCTGATTGGCTGAAAGTTGTGCTGGAGCACCTGATTTCACGTCAATAATGGTAGCGTTCAGAAAACATAACATATACCTAACTCAACTGTTGATTGAGCGCTCACTGAGTAACGAATGGTTGACGTCTTCTGAACGATCACTTTTTGGAAAGTATAGAAGATCATAGATAATCTTTAATATATGTAAATCACAGACTCACAGATTATATATGTAGAATACTCACATATAATCAAATAAATAAATACAAAACATTTTTCAATCATTTGTGAACATTTTTCGTATCTGGCTGTATAATCTTCATAAAAATATCACAATCTGCATTGTGTTGTGCTCACTGAGCGCAATTAAAAACCACTCAGGAAAATGGCTTCGCTCACTAATCAAAGTGCGTTCACAGAGCTTTCACTCAACGGTTATGCAACAGTTGTGTTTTCTGAACGCAGCCCCTGAAGATGGATGGCGTATTGTTGACATTATTGACGTGAGATCAGGTGCTCCAACCAAAATTTCAGCCAATCAGATATGACTTTTACAAATTTCGATATTTGCATCAAATTATCTAATTTGAAGAGTCGAGGCTCCGTTTACGGATATTTATAAATACATAATACAAACCTTTACCTGACAAAATCATCCAGAAATTTTCTTTCCTCAGTGGTAGAAAAATGTGAAATTTTTTGGGTTGGTAACTTGGACCGAAGTCCCCTATTGAAAACACAACAACTATGACCAAAGCCCACACACAAAGACGTCAACAAAAACTGAGGTTATGCTGTGTCTTGCTACCTCCCAGTCATAAAATTCACCAGCTTTTGCAGTACTACCAAATGTATTTCTCAGCTAGCTAAAGTTCATTTTCCACGTTGCGTCACACCGCAGCGACTTGTTGCTGGGACAAATCGCTGCAAGAAAAAATACAATCAGCATATCGATAGTTTGTTGCTCTTACTCTTCCAGGCATAGGGGAAACGTAACGTGTTGCCAAGTTGATTGACAGTGACAGCAGCCAATAGAAACTTTGGGTTGGTGCGACAAAATCCACCAGAAAAGTTACTAAGTCGCAGCGACTTCTCGTTCGGAAATAGAGTGAGCTCTAATTAATGCGACTGACGCGCCCAACGAAAAAAAAAACGCCAAGTTGCATGCAGCTCTTTCAAATTGCAGAGTTATTGTCCCCGAGTCAAGAGTGCAATTTGGTAAGAAAGTCTGAAAATATTTTAAACTGGCAACATCGCGGCCATACCGAGTTAAAGTTCCAAGGTCACTGACAACGGAGCTGAAAATCGTTTGATGTTTAACCGGGATTCATATCTGTTCTCTTTATAATCTGTGGTGATGGGGTGTTTTCTATTTTGTTCTAGCTGAACGCCAAAAAATTTTCCTTGAAAAAGTCTATGTTTTGGTGGTATGAGTTGAAATAATTCCCTTCTTGGTGCGCGTCAACGATTCTGACGTATATCCGGGTTTTCGGCATGTCGTTTCTTTTATCTGCTATTTTGACATATAGCTAACCTTGAATTTGATAAATAAAATCATTAGGATGGTATTCAGACCAATTCGAAAAGGCTATGTAATTAATAATTTCCAGCTTCTTTTTCTAGCTGGAAATACTTGAGAACTTTTAAAAATACTTATGTTTTTCCGTGTATCCATGCATATTTTTGTATTATTCAAATAAATAAAACCATGAGATTCATAGTCACTTTTCATAAATAATAATTGACCGTAAACAACAAAGTACAGACCTGTCGAGAACTGTCAGTGTGACAGTAGAAAAAGACGTAAGACACATCGCCGCTACGAAAGTAATGCCTTTATGCCTTCATGTATTTTGAGCTCTCGATTGATAGGTTGCGCTTGCGCGTAATCTAAACATCAACCAATCATATTTTTGTAAGTGATTTGTGATTGTGATAATTTGATCAGGATTAATTACAGACCTGCTATTTCTTCCAACGTAATGACGTGTTAGAAGGACATTAACAATCGATGACGCACACCAAGAAGGGTATTATTTCAACCATATTCAATTCTCAGTTCAAATATAGCTGTCAGGAAAACGTATGACCTTGAAAAATTCCGCTTGCGTCTCGAAGGAGTATATTGTGGTTCCGGGTAGGAAGAAGGATTATGTGCAGAACCATATAATTCACCCTTTTTATATAATAAACAAAACTGTCCCAAAGGAGGTTTCCAAGGATTGTGTATAAATAGTTATCTATGCAACAAGTGCGAAAAGTGTTAGTTGCACGTGACAACACGTTAAGTGCAATAAACACTTTTGCATACAATATTTTCTCTATCTATTCAATTGTACCTTCCCAATTTTTTTTATTTGCTAATTTTAATATTCATGAATTGATATGAGTCCAGCCGCTATGATATTAAAATCTGAACTACCGATACATCTACTTAACAGAAAACGTAATTTGTTTCGCATAGCCCTTCGCACGCCCATTCTTCACGGTTTGTCATGTTCGGCACGTGCATAAACAGGCCGAATTCATCAGTCGTATCGGCTATAATTTAAAAGTTTAGTAACGGAGGTGTGGTTGGAGCACGTTATGCGAGTTTCGCGTGTTAATCTCATAAAGAAGTTTACGAGCAAATGGAAAATTCTAAACGGTTGATCGCAAAACTTCTTTTGTGGTAAAGTAAAAATTGTTTTTATCCCGTTTCAATGAATCCAATCAACTTGAATAATTATGTTGAATTGTTTCACAATGTTTTTATTTTTATTTATCAACGGAGAGAACCCAGTTTCAGTAAAAAACAGACCTACAGATTGTTTATATGATACATGAATATAACCACACAAATAAATTGTATATGCATAGACATATTCTACAAGGTATGATCGGCATCATCATAGTCTTGTGAGTCTTGGCAGAAATTTATTTGTCCCACAGTTTGTTCTTAAGAACAAAGAGTTATTTAGCTTGAGGGAGTTGTCGTGGTACAATATTGTCAGAAAATTTCATAATTTACGCGCAGTAAAAGTATACAAGCTTGTAGGGAAGCGAGTAACAATTTTCAAGCAAGACTGTACCCGTGGAGATGTTACTCATACAATTTTTATTATATGTATGCATACACTAATACTTCCCTCGTGACACAAGATGGGTACTATAAAGAATATTGTTGAACAACGACACATAAGCATAAGTATCACTATTATTTTACCCATGTCAAGGGGGAAGATTGAGTTTTGTTTAAACAGTATTGTCACATTACAAAAAGTATATAGTTGATAAGTATTTATCAAATAATTATTGAAAACTACATACTTACCTTGATAATACATGTATATGTTGAACTATTTCAATACTTTGAATTCAAAGCTTTGTATACTCCAGAACATTAAGAAGAACTACAAACTGAACGGCGAACAGAGCGGCGAAGGATCTTTTTTATTTTGACGAGCCGAACAGCGAACGGATCATTTGTATTGTCTGTCTGTCGGTAAGATTTTGAAGGGTGGGTAACCCCATAGCACTTAGGTCACAATTGGCCCATTGTGCATCCTTCCGAGGTTTAGACTTCCTTCAAGTTCGTCATCCAGACTAGTTGTTTGAAGTAGGCGATAACGTCGCCGGAAGTAAGCTCCCTCATGCTGACTTTTGTTAGCCTGTACTTGCCGAATACAGAAAACCTAAATTCAGAGAGTGACGGTCATTCACAAATAATGTGTTCGACAGTCTCATCTTCCTGTTCACATCTTCTACAAAGTGAAGTGTCGGACAGATCCAGTCTGTAGAGGTGTTTTTGTAGATGGCAGTGACCGGTCAGAGTACCCGTGGCTGTCCGAAGGTTCTGTCTGTTCATAGTCACGTATTTTTTGGATACTTTCCTGTCCGGATACTGCAGCAGTACTTTGGCAAACCTGCAACCTTCTGCATAGTCCCATCTACAACTTTTAAAGGGAGTGTTCCTTCATTGGGTCAACCATAGCCGACGCCGACAGACCAATGAAAGTGCCAGGTCCCAAGAGTTTTTGGGAGGCTGCTTTCCTGGCTAAAGAGTCGGCAATGTGGTTACCTTTCGATTCACTGTGGCCCTTGATCCAGCCTAAAGTGACTTCGTTGTTGCTACAGGCTTCGATCAGGGACAGGTGACACTCCAGTACTAGGCCTGATGTGATACTTGGTCTGTTCAGGGCTAATTTTATCACCTGTGGTGTTTCTTTTGGTAATCTCTTTTGCGGCGATCTAGATAGCAGTGAGCTCTGTTTAAGTAACGCTGACATTACAGCTCATCGCCCATTCAATGTTTAGATTCAGAGATCAGGAGTAAATTCCACATCCTGAGCCCATATTGGTTTTGGAGCCATCCGTGAAGATGCGGATTGCGCATCTTGTCATATGACAAAAAGTATCTTGCTGATAGGTATCTATCAAATTATTATTGAAAACTACATACTTACCTTGAAAATACATGTATTTGTTAAACTTTTTCAATACTTCGAATTTAAAGCTTCGTATAGACCTGAATATTAAGAACAACAAACTGAACGGCAAACAGAGCGGCGAACGGTCTTTTTTATTTTGACGAGCCGAACAGCGAACGGAGCGTTTGTGCTGTTCCCATAATTGTTTTCAGTAGCTCAATATGGGAAAAAGAGTAGCAGCAGTGGCGTACATAATAATATATTCTCATTATTCATTAAATGCAAAAAAAACGGCGATAACAAGAAAATTGATGCGAACACTTTTTTATGTGAAAAATATAAAAACATCATTGTGGTTTGATTCCCAAAAAAATTGAGAAAAAAGAATGGCTTTCCATAAGCTCCATGCATTTTTCTTCTGTTCACTCCATTGTAAAAATAGCATAAAATACTTTAAATGGGGAGAATCTATGAAACTCACTCAAATGAGTCTCACTAACAAATTTCAGCTCGCCGTTTTGTATATCCTTACCATTCGGCAAATGGTTTGCAGTGTTACCATTACTTGTCGGTTTTTGCTCCGACATCAAAGGAAATGCGTGCACCGTTTGCTGTTCGGCTCGTCGAAATCAAAAGGCCGTTCGCCGTTCTGTTTGTTGTTCAGTTTGTTTTGCTTCGTAATGTTTAAGTCTGTACAAAGCTTTATGATTATGACCAAGGGCAAGAAGCATACTCCTTATGCTCGATTGAGAGTATTGGTGAAGTGGATACTGAAAATCCTTTCTCACAAATCACAAAATTTAGAAATAGCAGTATATAATTAGGAATAGGAAAATAGTGGTCAATCAAAAATCACACTAAAATCTCTGATCTGCTATCCAGTAAAACTGCAGCAATATTCAATGGAATTTAGTTAAATTTACATCCATCCCATTATAATTACAGCATCTCACTTAGTTGTTAATGTATAATTAGCGTTTGGTATAATCACCCAAGGTATTCACTAGGAGGGAGAATTTAACTAGCAAGATATTGGGCAAACAATTCAACCTCATCACCAGATGCAGAAATAATGTCATTAAATTGTACCTTATTTGGTATTCTTTTGGAAATAACAAATAAACCTTTTAGGATTTACATCAAGTTATGAGTCTACCAAAAATTTCCGTTTCCGTTATCTCATTAAACGCAATGTAATAAAAATAAAAGTGGAGATATATCGAGTTAGTACAAAAAAATCTCTTTATTTCCTTCCGAAAGATCTCTTCTATTTTTAGAAATATATCATTTCGTGAACTGGTGGGTTAAAAATATTAATGGCAGCCACGGTAGGAGCAAGGAGTGAGTCAAAAGGGGCACAGCACACGCAGTTCAGAACAACATGCGGCTAAAGTGATTTATCATTTTCGGCAAATTGCTGAATTTGAGGGTTTTGCGGTGGTGTTTTATATACTACCACCGAGCCAGCCATGAACTTTCACATCGATATTGGTGTTTAAAAACTGATGCACCTATTCAGGATATTTATTCAAAAACAATTCCTTATTTCATTGATTAAAATAAGTTGATTAAACTAAATGTTCCAGCAGTTTTGAACAGTTGATATAAGAGAAAAAATTCTAGATTTAGTTACCGGAGAATCCGGTCAGAATTATTTCCCACTAACAATTGTCCTTGTGTCAACCTCATTCATTGTGCTCAACAGTTCAGGCACTTGAACTTAAACTTCCTACCATTTCCCAGGTTTCCTACTTCCAGTCCAGCAGCTTCGTGTCTTCTTTATAGGCTACTGGTATGAGGGGGGATTTCTCCAAAATTACCATGTATCACCTCTAGATGAAATATATTGGAATGGAATATATTCTACGGAGTTATGATATCCAAAGTACCAGAAATATAGTTTGATCCAGTTGTCTTCCGATTTCGGCCTAAGAATTGCCTCCACCCAAAAAAATCCAAAGGAGAAAAGTCGATAATCAAATAATTGATGCCGCCCTGGTAATACCAAACAGGGCTAGTCTTCGGATTGCAGTTAATATAAATAACTCAGCTGCTTAATATAGACATCTGATCCAAATATTTACAATCTGGATAAATCTGGTCTTTTGTCATACCAGATTTCTGCTGTGGTTTAGACTTATGTAACACTGCGGCTTCGATTTATAAGATAACTTGTTCTACCCACATTCCATTTTCCAGTTGAGAGGTCTCTTGTTATATTGGAAAGTGTGCGAATAACAGGCTCTAAAGCTACGCTCAGTTGGGGAGTGAAAATTTTTGGGAAAAGTATAACATACTCCTTTGTTTTTGCACCATAATTTGAACTCATTACTGCGAATCTCACATCTTGACTTAAGCACTTTGAGGTTATGAAAAAGAAATGTCACCAGCATAAACATATCGTTATTGAATTTACTAGTTAGTGAGGCGAATAGGGGATTTTTCGGGAATACTCGAGCGTGGCAGTTTAAGATATGAGAGATACCTTAGACCTAATAGAACAACTTTGGAAAGTATTAGCTCTATATGTAGTGACGCGCACCTAGGATAGACGATCAGATTATAAAAAAAAATAATTTAACTAATCTGACGATAAGTCGCCGAGTTATAGGGTCGCGAACTTGTAAAAAAAAAACGTTAATCCGGCATTCTCGAGCGCGATTTTATTTTTTTAATTCTAAAGAATATAATCTGAAGCTCACTGAAAATACAAAATCTGGCGGTTTCCGCATGACCGGAAGTGTGGAGGAGCCATTTCGTCTTCCGAAAAACGCGTTGCGGCATATAAGTCGTGAACGATACATTTTAAAAGAAAAAGTTTTGATAAAAAAAGGGTAGGTAATTTCATTTTGCACAAAAAAGGTTTCTTTACATTTTTGTTCAAAGTTAAAACTTTTGGACTTAAAGCATCATGAAAACTCCCGTTTTTTTAGTATATCTCGAAATAGGAGGGCGTATCTGTATACAAAAGTATTATTAACATGTACAGTTTCATTGGACCTACTTAACACCTCCTTCCGAAAATCTGACGCGCTCGAGTAAATTTTTTTTTCGGATTTTTGACTACTTTATATACCTACCTACCCCCACCACGCAAACCGGCAGAATAGTATACCGTTGTTATCAGAGGCACTTGGGGCATATGTGGTATGAATATCTGACGCTCTCACAAGTAACTGTTTTTACCAGAAGGCAAGGACAACAGTAGTAAAGAAGACAGGAGTCAGCTACGCCCAAGCCGCAGCTAACAAGAAAACAACGACGACAACAACAAAACAACAGATCCTCGAACAGGTGACAAAGCTATTAGCTCAGCTAATGGCTTAAAGTCGCTTGTAAGAGATCGGAAGAAAAGAAGACACACTCTATAAGGACGCACTTTGTAGAGGCAGCACAAACACACACAACGGAAGACCGCCGAAGAAAAAACCACCGAGGTTACACGGCCAAAGAGAAGACGGCTCGTCCCCAGCTGCTAGCCCTTTTATCTAGGGACGAGATGTACACCGAAACGCGAACTACGATGATGAGACCCATCGGATAAGATGGGGGGAAGTGGTGGAAGTCCTCCCCGGAGATGTACCTCGCTTAGAGAGGAACATCCTGGGTGGTACGGGCTCATATAGGTTGTGTGTGTGTGTAACTGTTTTTTTTTAACATTTTTGAAAAACCGTACACGCCTCACCCACCGCTAAAATGGTTTTTACCACACGAGCTTTTCTTTTCGAAATTACTTCATCTTTCGATTTTGATGGACCTCGCCGCCCTAACTATACTGTTCGGATCCCTATTTTGTGGAATCTACTTATATTTGTTTTGAAATGAATGACGATGATATTTTTATATATCGAAATAATTATCAATTAATTAGAATTTTCATATATTTTTTCATTGGAGTAGTATTGATTAGAAACAGTTAGCTTCATTTAATAGTATATTATACACCAAGGTCGTGAAGACTTTTATTGTATAGTCCCAATATTGTTCTACTTTCAATAAATCACTTAAATTGGTGGTAGTGGGATAACATTTTTACCAAAATATGAGATACTCAATTCGAGGTAGTAGTATATACAATTCTTCATGACTCATCCTGTATATGTTAATTAGAAGCGTTGAATTCTCATATGTAAGCTAAATTTACGCTGAATTTACCTGGCTTAGTATATAAAGTAGTAAGTGTTCCTACCGGAATTCATATCGTAATAATTAGTATATTCATCATTCTCTTGCAATTCTCAAAGCTTCTAAATCACACCCTTCAGCCCTACATTTCTAATTGAGACTGACAAATGTGATAATTAGCTGTAGGGAAATTCTCACGAGGCAGCAGAGAAAGAGACAGAAAGCAAAAGGCGATTTAATTTGGCAAGGAATCATTTCAGCCGAGAAAATTGTTAGATGAAATAGAACGTTATGAAATCAAACAATTTTATTTTGTAAAATCTACATTGTAATTAAACATAAAGTGACGCGTTTCGATAACACAGTAGCTTTACCAAACGTTTGTAAAATATCAACGTTTGATAAAGCTACTGTGTTAGCGAAACGCGTCACTTTATGTTTAATTACAATGTAGATTTTACAAAATAAAATTGTTTGATTTCATAACTTACTATGGATCTACATCAAGTAAAAGCCTCATCTATTCAATAGATGAAATAGATTTTATTGTAGGTACGTAGTAATTACAATTTTGGTCAACACTAATTTTTTTTAAACACTTGACTTAAATAATGTGGATACCCATTCATATTATATTCTAATTATTTCCATGATGTATCTGATGTGAATTTTATAAATTAACTTTTCAAATATAAAATGTCAAAATTAACTGTTTAGTTTAGTTAACCTCACGCCAGTTTCAGACCGATTCGCATAAATCTGTGTTGTGTTTTCGGTACCAAAGCACCACATTAGTCGACAATGTCTGGATGGTATGGAAAATTTAAACGTGGACAGATTAATGTTAGCGACGCTCCAACAGCAAGTCCACCAACAACGACAGCGATGCTGTACTGTACTGGTCCGAAGAAGATTGACATGTCTCAGTGGGCTGTTTGGGTGTTCGAAGAAGAACCAAAACCGACGAAAGTTATCAGTTCTCAATATTTTTAATGTCCGTTGGGACTCAAAACTTGCAACTAGTTTCGGTAACAATTACCACCATCAGGCTGTAACAAATAGAAAATGGTACCCTATTGTAAAGATCTAAAGAGGCAATAAAATTGATATAACAAAGCTGCGATCAAATAATATTTTACAATCAAGTTGAATAATTAATATAGAAAATTAATCTAAAATAATAAATCTGTATACTATAAATAAGACAAAAGTTATGAGAAGTTAAATATTACAAACATTTTTTTTCTAATTTTGACATATAAAGTGACAATTTTTAAAACTGATTGACATTATGAAACGTCTTATTTTTTGTAACTAGTTGCATAAAGTAAAATTTTATGCAATTGGTGACGAAAAATGTATTTAAAAATTAGTGACAAAAATAATTATTCTATTTATTAAACTGTTATAATACAAGTTAAAAACATAAATTATAAATTAATTAAATATTATAAATATTGATAACACAATTATTGCAATTATTCAAAATAATTCCCGACGACATATTTTTTTCATTGCTCGAACTTGCTGTTATTTGGGAAGCGGCGCACATTGCATTAGATGTTTCACCAAATATTTCTTGCGCTGGGTACAAGTTTTTTTATTATTCATGGAATTTTCAACATATCCCTCCGCAACAGAGGTAGATTTCCAACCTCCATGCCTCTTTAATTTTAAAATATCAGCGCCACTGTCTGCTAGGAAAGTTGCAGAGCTTCTTCTGAAGCAGTGGACAGTATATAGAACAGGATTTGAAAGACCAAGAAATAGTGCAATAACTTTTGGCAATAAATGTGTTAGTTCCCACAGGATCTCTGGTACATTTTCCATTCGCATATTTTACAAAAAATCTGTTGTTTTTAAGAACCTGGGGACGCAACTTAATATATTTTCTTAATATTTCAACAAGATTCGTATTTTCAATGTCTCCAGTGGTAATTGCAAACTGCCGTATAACTTTTGTTTTTGAAGGTGGGATATCAACACGAAAATGGCTTCCTTCGTCTATAACATTTTCAACTGGAAGAAATGTTAATTCTGCTTTTCTGCATGCTCCTGCCATTCCAATTATCATTGCAACCTTAGCCATTAAGTATTCTTTGTCATCAGCTTCCACTAAAAATTTGGCAAAACCTTCTTTAATAAAAACTTTTGACTGTTTAGCACTGTACTCGTCCGCTTGCCTTTTAATATGCTACCAAATTTGTATATTTTTCAATATCAATATTCCTTTTCAGATTTAGTTCAGTCCTTAACATTGAGTAAAGTGTCCATAATGTGGAAACTTTTAGATCTTTCTTACCCTCAAAATATGCAAGTAAAACTTTCTTATTAACATGTTTAGTTTTCTTCTCATCACACTATGTAACAAATTTTTCGTATGCCAAATCATAAACTGCCTTTGACTTTTTGGAAATAACTGATAATAGAGCATTACCTGCTGCCTCTTCAATATCGCTTGGTAGCTTTTCAGAACTTGAATCACTCATTTTGAAAATAAAACTAAAAATAAATCAATCTCGCTAAAAACCTTCCGTCTAGACTTTTTTACAAAATGTCAAATTGACAACTAACATGAAGTAACAGCAACAAACTAAATTTATGTTTTCCAAATTTTTATCAACAGTAAAAACACAAGAGCTTTTTTTTATCGGATTAATTTCTCTTTGCAACGAAACAGTTTTGCCAATCACCAATTTTACGAGAAAAACTGACATGATAAAATCGCGACACCGAAGGTGGAGCGATTTTATCTTATGCCAGTTTTTCGAGCAAATTTAGTGATTGGAAAAACTTTGAGTTAAAGAGAAATTTATCCGATAAAAGAAAAGCTCGAGTGTTTTTTGGCAAGATAAATTAACGACAGAATATATGGATGAACAACAAAAATAATTATCTTTATTAACTTGCGACTCATTGTCATTGTGTAAAAGTGACGTCCGCTTACTAGATATTGAGGAAGAGGAGTTTTTATCGCGATAAAAAAGGATGCACCTTTTTTATCGATGTCAAAGTGACAATATTATTTCCAGGTATATGACATTTTAACATTGGAGTTAATTTATCAACAGTAAAAACACAAGAGCTTTTTTTTATCGGATAAATTTCTCTTTGCAACGAAACAGTTTTGCCAATGTCAGTTTTTCGAGCAAATTTAGTGATTGGCAAAACTTTGAGTTGAAGAGAAATTTATCTGATAAAAGAAAAGCTCGAGTGAGTGTTTTTTGGCAAGATAAATTAACGACAGAATATATGGATGAACAACAACAATAATTATTGAGTTAACTGTATAAACCCTCACTTCGTGGAATCTACTCATCATATGGTTTTAAATGAAACTAACTGTTTTTAAATGACTCCACAATATATTTGAAAAAATAGGTAATTTGCAAGTAAATTGACAATTGTTTCGATATAAATATCATCATCAGAATGACAGAAGTTACTTTTGACATGATGTATACTTGATATATATTTGGCTAGTCCAAATAGTGCCCTATCTAGTGATTGACTTAATATATATGAATAGAAAAAAGAAGAAGATTTTACAAATAGTAGCTTTGATATTATTAGCCCTATGGGGATATTCTGGATATCTTTGTCCCATTTAAGATCAGTATAACTGTGCAATGATATAGGAAACCAGGAAAACTATATCTGCTGATCTTTACAATTATTACTTAAGAAGACAGTTTAATAATGGAGAACTTCCTAGATTCAGCTGTTCATTGAGGAC
>CAJUYH010008866.1:0-14731 GCA_910591685.1 Galerucella tenella
AGAATTCAAAAATATTGTGGTTTAATTTCCCAAGAAATTAAAAAAAAGAATGAATAATATACCACAAGGAACATACAGAAGATATTTGGTTCTATTGCTTTTATTATATTAGGCAATCCAGATCACGTGACCTAATATGGCCGTGCAGGGCAAACAATTTAGACAGATAGGTTAGTTTTGTATCGACTATTCAGTCATATACAGTGCTCAAGACTTTTTAGTCGAATTTATTAGTATATTTTGCTTCAATTTAGTATATTTTATTAGTGTTTAGCATATTGTTCATTTGATTAGTATATTTTATTTAGAATATATCACTTTTCTTAGTTTTTACAAAATATTGTTATTGAACAAAACTGAACAAAATGCCTGCTACATACAGCCTGATATTTGATTTTTTATTCTGTTAAATCATCTCTATTGATTGCTGCTAACCACATTTCCCTGCTCTTCTTACTTAATTCATTCTTGTGCACCAAAAATGTGTTCTTTAAAACAGCTGGTACCTTAAAAAAGCTTACTTGGTCTCGGTTTGAACGGCTCCCACAACCGACTACAATACAAGTTGTTGGCATTTTGAAGTAGGTGTTTCACTCCTGAAATCCGTAAGCATAAAAGTTAAATACTGCAGGTGATATCTTCCAATTCAAGCAAGTGAAATTTTAATGCCAGCAAATTCATAAAAGTTTCACTTTCATTATAATATTGTATATGTTTTGGTCAGTGTGTACTTACCCCTAAATATTAAATAATAATTCTTGATAGTCAAAAAACCACTAGCAAAAAATAATGTTCTTATATAGGTACACAACCAAAAGTTGGTCCTAAATTGATATACCCAGCTTAAAAGTTTTGTAAAACTGAACTTTTTATTGTATATTATTAGTATAGAGACACCAAAGCAAAATAAAAGCACCTTTCTCCAAAAAAAACACTTATGTATACCAAAATCCACGGTCTACAATGTATTAAATCACATTTGTTTGCCCTGCCATGGTCGCCATATTGAATTTTATTCGACAGGTCTCTGGACTGCCTAATTTGGCATGACATTTGTAAAATAGTTGTCAGTTATAAGATATTAACAAGTGGATTTAACACCAATGATCGTACCAGCATTTGTTTACAGCTACGTTAATAGTTATTTATGATATGAGTGTTAAAAGTGAGGTTTTATTTTGTGAGTGAAAACGTTTGTGAAATGAGCGGAGCGAATTGAACAATTTCACGAACAAAATAAAATCACTTTTAACACAAATACCATACAATGTTTTTTGTACAACTTCCCTATTTTGATAATGAAACGAGCGAATTTGCAATGACAATAAATTCAAAATGCATTTTAGTATTCAAATAATCAAAAGATTGTTGTGAATGGCAGACGTTTACATAGCAGCGTGCTAAAAATATTTTTAACACTAGTGTTAAAAGTATTTTTAACACGCTGCTATGTAAACAATCGTTTTTAACATTGTTTGCTATCATTAAAAGTGTCACTTTTAATGACAGTTGTACAAAATAGTTATTTACGTACCTATCTAGTTATGAAAAGAGCGATATTGTTCAACAAGCGTAATATTTGCCAAAACGAGCGCTAGCGAGTTTTGCAAATTACGCGAGTTGAACAATGTCGCTCTCTTCATAACGTGTTTACGTACAACGTTTTATAGTTTTATCTAATTCCGCGCTTTTATAATAATTCATAAAATCTTCAATTACAATGGTAATATTAAAGTGGATTCAAATGGTGTTAAAAGTATTGTTACTATGAAGTATTCACCCAGAAAATTGACTTACTTTAAATAACTGTGTCATTAATAATGTTTTTTTCAATGTTTATAAATCTTAAAATACTATTGCATGAAAATTTAGGGGGAATTGACAGTTTAAATAATGAAATAATTGTCAGTTTTGACAGTACCTACCTAATTAATAAATTATTCTTTGATACTTATGTATAGTTGAAATAATACCCTTTTTGGTGTGCGTCATCGATTGTTAATCTCCTTCTATCACATTACGTAGGAAGAAATGGAAAAAAGGCAGGTCTGTGATTAATCCTAATCAAAATATCACAATAATGAACCGTTCGAATGTTTTATAAACGTTAATCCTAATATTTGACTTACAAAAATTTGATTGGTTGATGTTTAGATTACGCGCCAGCGAAACCTATCAATCGAGAGCTTAAAATACTATGAAGGCGTTACTTTCGTAGCGGTTATAAGTCTTACGTCTTTTTCTACTGTCACACTGACAGTTCTTGACAGGTCTGTACTTTGCTGTTTACGGTCAATTATTATTTATGAAAAGTGAATATTAATCTTATTGTTTTATTTATATGAATAATACAAAAATATGCATGAATACACGGAAAAACATCAGTATTTTGAAAGTTCTAAAGTATTTTCAGTTAGAAAAAGAAGCTGGTAATTATTAATTGCATAGCCTTTTCGAATTTGGCTAAATACAATACTGATGATAATATTTATAATAGTATCTCTATGTTGAAACTTAAACAGTTACGTGAAGTTTTTACATAACTACTTTTCATAACTGATATATGAAGGTTATGAAAAATGTGACGTTACCTAACGTCAAGGAGTGACTTAAAGTGTCACATTTGATAGTGGAATTAGATAAAATTGATAAAACTAATTCACAGGCTACTGAGATGCAAAAAGAAGTGAAATGGAGTTTTACATTCATTAGCTTAAGTCATATACTTACAGGGAATCTCACCGGGAATGGCCGATTGGAAGTTTTGAGAAAACTATCAATATCAACGTTAAGAATAGTTTCCAAAATTTCCAATTATACCATTCCTGGTGGGACACCCTGTATCTACCTATAGTTACCGTTTTTTAGTATTTCCTGTGGTTTTTACGCAAGTTGCAGCGGCAACGTTAATTTCGATAAAAATATCGAAAAATTGGCCGAAATTTATTGCAAGTATAACATATTTCGAATTGGAGTTTAATAAAAAATATGGCAAACCAAAACACGTGCAACGCTTTTTGAAGGTTCTAATTTTCGCTATATATGCCATTGGTAGCAGTAAGTACAAATAAATTGAGGGAGGATTGTGATGAAAAATAAAATCTTGTTTTAGTTGAGCATTTACTCCAGATAATATCAAGCGCTTTAGAATTTGGATCCAATGGATTTATAATGTATAGCCAACATAAGTGCATTTATCTGTATCGCGAGTGCAATACGTGCTGGTCTGTTGTGTTTTCGGTAAGTTACATCAGGGATGTCCAACTACAAGTGCACTAAGTACTTATTGAAAATAAACTGCTCCACAAAAATTAGGGAAGTTTAAAAATATTGGATTTACGTTAAAAATGATTATTTTTGCTGATAATTTAACAGTATATTTATCAATTGTTATTAAAATTAAATATTTCCGCCCCATATTTAACATGGCATATATGATTACCACTTTAAGTTATGAGAATGTGATCAACAAGTAACTACCTCTAAAATGTGCATGCTCTTTTTAAAAATCTCATGATATTTGTGACCAAAATTCACAAACAATGTCACCAAACAGTTGAGTTGCATAGTTCCAAGTGTTTGAAAATGGATGAACCAAAAATTAATTAAAAATTTGTTGGAGAGGATCCAGATTTAGGCGCGTAGTGCGTGAAGTCAAATTTTATTTACTTACGCAACTTTATCAGTGAGTATGGTACCTATTACGGGTCTGACCATGGTCTGACCTTTGGACCTGTACGTCAAGGAGGCTGCGTTAATGGCCATGTAAGCCTGGTAAGGCTCGTGTAAGCACCGAAGTAGGAGTGGGTCAATTGATGCTAAGCCTATGGCAAGAGGCGCTTACTGAGCTACCTCTACTGCAGGCAGCCAATGATGCAATTGAACCCAGGTTTGTGTTTAATAAACCCTGCAAAATACAAATAAAACAGAACACAGAGGCAGATGCTGCAAATGCAATACGCATATATACAGAAGGCTCAGGATGTGGAGTTTACTCCAGAGCACTAAGCCTAAGGATTAAGTGGAGAATGGGAAACAATACCAGCGTGGTTCAAACAGAACTGGCTGGTATCTCAATTGCCACAAAAGAACTAACCAGAAAATGAATTTCAGGCAAAAACATAACAATCTACACTGACAGTAGACAAGCCCTATTAGCCTTGAACAGACAACGTGTTATATCGGGGGTAGTACTAGAGTGTCACCAAGATTTAGCTAACGCCGCGGCAGATAACAATATTATCCTGAGGTGGGTTAAAGTGCACGACAGGAGAAAAGGTAATCGCATTGCCGATTCTTTAGCCAAGGAAACGGCTGGACTAAAAATTTTAGGACAAGGTGACACCTACTGCCTGACGACAATTGCGGAACTAGCCAAACGTTACACCCATGCTCAATCCCTTAAGAGATGGGATGGAACCAAAGGATGCAGTCTTGCCAGGTAGACCCTGGGAAGCCTGGGTAGAAATATTTGGCGATGACCAGGAAAAACCTACGTTTAACAGTAGGATTTCTGACTGGCCACTATCAATTAAGGTAACACCTCCATACTATGGGGCTAGTGGACACACCTCTATGCAGGATGTGTGAACAGGAAGATAAAACTGTCAGGCATGTCTTATGTGTCCGGAGTGTCCGGAGTTATCGTCAATAAGAGAGTGTGTGCTCGGTGAGTCTTGGCCAACACCTGCCGATATAAAGGAGATGTCTCCTAGTGACCTGTCCACCTTTCTGGGAAGGACAGGATGGACGATGGCCTAGGAGGACAACTCCTCGGGAGGATGTACAATGGGTCACATGTGGCCTGGTGTGGCCTGGTTCTCAATAACTGATGCATCAATATTACTCTCAGTGTCCCAAGTTTTTCAGTTTGGTGTATTGTTATTCTGGTAACAACTTCAAAAAGTCCTATCCAGTTTCAGTTCTTCCTTGGTAAAATGGAAAATTAGTTCAATGATAAAATGATGAAAAAGTGTTATTTTGTAAGGAAGACTTTTTTAAAACAATTTTTGATTGTAAAGACTAGGTAATTCAAAAAACAAAAATATTTTTAGATATTCCGTACAATCAGTTGGGCCGTTTGTATAGCAATAGACGTTTTCATTATACACTTGAGTGTAATTTTTGCGTCTAGATTTAAACAAATCGCTGTTTCTTTCGAGCGTTTCAATGATTTACTGCAAATGAATGAAATTTCAACAATTTATCTCAAAGTAAGTTAATTATATTGTAATGTAAAATATATCTTTTACGTGAAAACTAATTTAAGGACGTCTCAAAGTATTACAAACAAATAAGAGAAGATTACATGAAACTTACATCTGTTGTATACCAAGTGGATAAATTATTTGGAAATTTGATAATATGTAGTTATATTTCTAATATCACCTTAATTTTAATACAATTATTTAACAGTATTAGGTAAGCAATAGTTTTTTACGTAACAAGTCCCGAAAGTGATATTCTACGGGATGAGTAGGCAGTTTCCAGGGCGAGTCCCGTAAAATCACTTTCGGGTAGCGTTATGTACAATATTTTTTCTGCAGCCGTTAGTTGATAAAATATTAAGAAATAATAGGGATAGATACTATAAATATTACTTATGTACCTACATTAATTTGTACAATTATAACAGTTAGCAGCTTCACTGATTTCGTGTGGAATAATTATTTCCTCGTCACTTTCGTTAGCGATTTCCATTTCATGATTAGAAAATTGAAAGTACAGTTGAACTATCAACACAGAATACACCATCCCAAGAAGAAACGAAGCTTGTGCTATTTAACAATTCATTTTCTGAGTGCGCATGTCTGATAGTCGCCATTTTAAGCCCGTTAACTGTCAATGACATGTGATTTTATTGTTTACCAAAGAATTTTCTTTGTTGTAAGCTTTTGATTATTTACATATTTTTTTGTGTTTTACAAAATTACGTTTATTAGTTATGGCGCCAATTCGTGGCTGTCATTCAAGGGATGGAGACGGAATAAGTATGTAATCATAAGTAAATTTCCCAAAGACCCCGTAAGGTAAGAGGAATTGTTTCTACATGCAATAATTTATAGATATATATGTACTCCTTTTTTAAAATGTTATATTCTTCCATTGCACCTATACATTGTAAGTTCCGTAAATATATGCATATAAGCACCATACTCATTGTAATTTCATATCACCATTTACTGAAATTCTTTCTATTGTAAACTGATATTATAGATTCAAATTTTTGCATCACCTTCTTCGGATGCGAAACAATTTTTTGTTGGCTTGTTTATCAATTAATGTTTACCATTTCAATATGTTCCATATTTTTTGCAATATACAGATATTTACATTTATTTTTGTAAGATAACATTTTTAGTGCGATCATTTTAACATTCAAGCATTTGGTTTTTACGATTTTAAGTGCAAACATGAATCGTCAAGTCATAAGTGAGATTGACCGTGCAAGAATAGTGGCTTTAGTTGAAGAAGGTCATTCTCAAAGGTTCGTGGCAAACAGAGTTGGCGTTTGGCAAAGTGATGTGTCTCGTGTATGGAACCGGTATCTCCAGACCAATTCTCTTCGTGATAGACCTAGAAGCGGTAGAAGGCGTATCAGCGGCAGAACCGCTATACCCGACCATGGCAATACCAGCACTCCAAAGAGATATGAGACATGCGTTGGGAGTTCAAGTATCGATCTCGACATTACGAAGACGAATACTTGCGACAGGTTTGAGGTGTCGCCGACCAATAAGAGTGCCCAACCTGAGCACAGAGTTCGCCGACTACAGTGGGCTCAAGTACACGCGGCCTTGCCTGAAGAATTTTGGAATTCGGTGTTTTTTTCCGACGAGACAAGGATTTGTTTGGTACAAGATAGCCATCGAATACGTGTGTGGCGGGATCCAACGAGAGCTGCTCAGCTTGCCCATGCTCGCCCCGTGCCGCCCTTCAGAGGAAGAAGTGCTATGTTTTGGGCTGGTCATGTTAAATGATCGCACAGAATTAATTCATGTGGAGGGAACGATGACTTGTGATAGGTATCTCAGAGAGATTCTATATCCTCACGTGAGACTTTGGCGCGCAGCTGTTGGCAATTCCTTCGTTTTTATGGACGATAACGCCCGACCTCATCGGACCAGAGCTGTAAATGTGTATCTTGAAACTGAAGGGATCAATCGTTTGAACTGGCCTGCCCTATCTCCTGACATGAATCCCATAGAACATGCTTGGGACATGCTTGCCAGGGCAGTGGCAGCCCGGAGAAATCCACCCAGGAGTGTACAAGAGCTTGTTCATGCGACCCAAGAAGAATGGCGAAATATTCCTCAACAGAATATCAATAATTTGGTAAACAGCATGGGACTTCAAGCTTGCATAAATTCCAGAGGTGGTAATACTCTTTATTAAAAGTTCTCATGCAGGTTCTCACTTAACCTTTTCTTTAAAAAGAATCAATTTGTATTTAATTTATTTAATTTCTAAGAATACTTTTTATGTTTATTATTGGATAATCAAAATTTTTGACAAATATATACCTACACGTTTTTTTTTATTGAAACTAATTATTTGATTAGACTTACCCTATCCTACATATAGTGCTACATAAATACATACATACACATATAATTTCGATAATAATATAGAAAATAAGAATCATTTGGTTAAACAATAGCTCATTATTTTTAATAATGGATGGTAATCCAAAAACAGAAGCTAAAACTTATATTTATATATTTTTCACAATATTTGTTAAGCTGTTAAATTAACTTTAACAACTCATAAATTGAGTTTAACAATTAAAACGTTGTCGAAACAAGTCATAAAAATAAACAATTATTATTTGAGATTCTTTGGTTTCAGCTTTTTGCGTGTAGTTAACATTTAATTTACATTTTTTGAACAATTTTCTCAGTGTAACTTAATCCGTTATCTGTCAATGTCAGTTTGAAGGTCACGAAATTTTGCCCCCAAAAGATCAAAGGATTTACGCCGGCTTTCGTTTCTTGATTGGCTGGTGTATTCTGTGCTATCAACAAATTTATTTTGACAAGCGATGTCATAATAAAAATTCCGTAAATGTCATTGCTAAGGCCGCCTACCTAGATATTGAAAATTATTCCGTAAGTAAAAAAATCGTTCCTAGAGTAAAAAAAAAACATTCCGAAAATAGCTACTTTCGGTACGATTTGTGTAAAGTTTCATACATAAAGTTCTATTTCCAGGACGGCTGCAGAAAAATTTGATTTTCTGACTACATTTGTATTTTTATTTAAAATTTTCCAGCTATTCCAATAGTAGCTTGAACACTATAATTTTTTTTTATTCCTTTGGTTTTATAATACTGAGATTAGCTCTTGTGACCATATATGCTTCTTCAATTAACGAAGAAAGTAAAACAATTGCTTCAATTATACCCAAAGTACCGGACGATCTTTGGAATGAAGACGTAAGTTTACTCTTTCTAAATCCGAATATGTTTTATATGTTTGTTTGTTTTCAGTTAAAAAGGATAATGTCGCGCGTTTATTATGATTCGACGGCTTTTACAGGAGGAAAATTTTTTAAAATCACCAGAGGCTTGTCCAAAAATGTACGTTCAACTATCAAAATGATGATAATAAAAAGTTTGGTTTGTATTTTTAGTGATTTTAAGTTACTTCACTCATTTTCATCGAATTTAACCCCAAAATATTCCGTTCTATTACACATCGGTATCGATAATAAGATTAGATTAGAATTGGAATGGTTCTTTGTCCAATCCCACTGCGACCTTTGCAGATCTATTGTGGTCCTTCCTATATTTAGAGCTCGATATCTAGCTTTATTCTTTTTATTAGACCTATTAGCCTGGATACCTCCTCCCTGTCACAGCTTAACCTCAAAAAACTAAACTATTTTTTGAAGCAGTCAAAGAAATGGACGAATTAATAGAAATAAATTTAAAATGTGGTAACAAGGTATTGACGGCGCTATTAACAGCGTCAGAAATTGAAAAAACTTCAAGTGGAACTATCAGATGAACTGCTAATAACAACAATCAACTTATAAATGGATTGTCAGTGGTTAGATGATTTAAATAACAACTGCGTTTTTTTATGTGCCACTGATGACTCCAACATGTCGTTGCAGCAGAGACTGACCTCATTCAGCCAAAGGTGAATAAATGATGTAAAAAAACCTGCTTACAATCTACGTCAGTAAACGTCAACTTCACAAATGAGTCATAATTAGGGTGTTGCAAATGGCGACTTCCGTCGCATTTTCTTATACAGCTAATGAGTGACAAGACTCCTTCCTGTCTGTTTTATGTTCTAAGATTAACATTGATGATGACATGTGCGATAAACATAGAATTGCTGTTTATCTTGACAACGATTCTGTTCCAATTGGCAATAGAAACATTTTAAGGTATCGTTCGCACAAGCGCTGTATTTCTTCCGCGTTCCAAAGACCAGTAATTTACAGTATAGTATATTAAGTATTAAGGACGGTAAGGGTTGTTTACCGGTCGACAGCAATGTTTGGAGGCTGAGCGTAGCGATATATGGCTGGAGACCAGTATTACCCTTAACGCTCTAGATCCTTATACCATTTTTTGCGCGATCGTATTGAAATAAATTTCGAATAAAATAATTTAAATTTCTTCGAAATGAACGAAATGTCAAAAGTGACATATATTCTTCTCGATCAGTTTCAAATATATGTAATTTACATTTTGGTGAAATTATTTTTATTCTATTTATTACTTTTTATATTGTTCTGTTCGGTTCTGTTAATTAAAAAAATATAGATCTTCCTATTTTTTTTGTTCCTTTTGTGTAATGAATGAGGTAATATATTATTTAGGACCACTTAAATGTATGTAGGGCTAAGACGTCGGTACCTAAGTAATTTACTTACCGCCGACGTCTGAACGGTAAGTAAATCACTTACCGACGTGCTAGACCTAGAAAGCAGTAAACACAACCTACCGTCCTGACAACCGATGCTGTGAATAAACAAAAAATATCGACCGCGCAAAAACATTATTAATACACATAAGCAGTTAAAAAAAATCGTTCCTACCACCTGGAATTACTGGTTCAGAACTCTCGATTACTATCAGTTCTCTGTTCCATCCCGTTTGCAGACCAGTAAAATTACCATACAAACGATTCTTGCTGGATAGCGAGTACCAAAAGTTCAGAAAATATTGAACATGCGCAATAGTAACATTTTTGTTTTAAACTAACAAATTTCAAACTGGTTTTTTATGGATAGTGTAAATTGTTTATGGAAGTGGTTATTTTTTAGATTTTGAACTGTTTTGAAAACAGTGTTTTCTTCAGGGACTTCTTATTTATAACTGTTTCTTCGATAAGTTGTTCATGTAAGAAAAATAAGGAAAGAATGTAATACTGATATATTTTGCCACTTGTTAATTTTAATGAATATCCTTTTTTGTAAAAGTTGTACCAACTTCCCGGTACTTTACAGAGAGTATGTCATCTACATCCGTTTGTTAAATATATTAATTATTGTTGTAGATTGCAGCTTCGATTATTAGCTACGAGTTGATTTTGATCCAGTTCAATCAAAGTGCCTTGAAGAATTTTGAAAAAGCTGGGAATTGTACGAATATTACAGCTTCTATTTGATATATATTTTATGTAATACCTACAGACACTTAGTTATTTTATAAAAGTGAAGCAATTCATAAGGTTTTTTATTTAATGCTATTAAACAAAGCTCCTTTCTCGTGTGGAAAGCTGTGGGAACATAAGAAGTAGCAAATTGGACATTTTGTGAGAAATATAATATTTATAATTGATTTGAGATTGGTTAGAATTTCTTAAGAAAATTCGTTTTGCTTATATTCCGCTGAAATGTATTGTAGAAATCGCAAAGCTTTTGAAACCTCGAAAAACGTTTTAATAAAAATATTACGATTTAATAACCAAGCTCTGTCCTACACATTACGAGAATTGTCTGCGCTTGTCAATAAATATCAAATGTCAAAATTAACGCCAAAGTTTTAGAGTGCCTAAACTGAATTTGAAGTTGACTATAAAAGTTGAATTTTAAAGCAAGAAAACATTGAATTGATGAACCATCCTCCATACAGTTCCGCCCTAAGTCATAACGACTTTTTTACTTTTCCAAAAATCAAGAATGAATTGGATGGTCAAAGTTGAAACAGAACAAACACGTTTTAAACACATCTTAAAGAAAGTTTGTTCACGACGTTCATGACGTTTCGAAGATGTACGCCAATATCCCAAAAATGTTTTAAAGGCGCCTTTAGGATGTACATTGTTACAAAACAAGGCGATTTAAGGACATTCCGTATTGTACGTCTTAAATACAAACAGTTTTGGACGTGCTTAAGCCGTCTATTTACTTGACGAAAATCTAATTCCACAAAATTGTATTATATTTATCACTCTTCTTTAACTATTTTAGTGTACATCAACCATTATTGAAATTAATGGTTACCTATTCTCTCCACCTTCAAAGTGTTTTTATAGATACCTACAGTTCTCCTCACTTTCCTCCATAATATTCAACATCTATCTGAGACTATGGCTAGGTTAGGTTAGTTCATATGTTATAGGATGACATGAATAGGAAGTGTATGACGGTGTCGCCCTCTACCTTCCAAATGCTCAATAATTTAGTGATGCTGGCCACTCGCCCCATTAAAAATTGCTAGGAGAGATGAACATCCACATTACCAACATATTTAAAACGTCTTTAAAACATCTCTACAAAAGCGTTTTAAACTTGTCGTAAGAAGGAAGTTTTAAAAAGTTCCCTTTTTCATACCAGGATGTTTGGACCAATGTATGTATGTGTGTATTTTGGGGTGACAATCAGTGAAACCTAAAAGATCTATTGTGCCTCCCTACTTTTACTTAGTTTCTGAGGAGAGTCTCAGAAACTAGTAGCTCCTTTAGTCCAATTTTCCGGAGGAATTTTAGGATATCTGCTGGCTTCATCTTAAGTAAATATTCCTCTTCAATCCAGTAATCTCCCAGGTGCTGTGCCCTTGGATTCTGAAGTGCTGTGCAGTTAGAAAGTATGTGGATGGAGGTTTCTTCTTCCATGCCACAAAATCTACATTCTTCTTCCTCCACTATTTTGAACTTTTCCAGGTGCCCATTCAGGCGACAATGTTCAGTTAGAATCCCTGTTAAAACTCTTAGCGCAGTTTTATTTTGACTTATGCATTCATTTGATCTCAACGGATTGTAGTCACCCAGAAGAATCTTCCCAATGGCTAGATCTTATCTCTTTCTCGGCTTTACCTATTTCTTTCAATATTACTATGGAGCTGATTCCGCAAAAGGGTTCCGGCCCCCAAAAGGGTTTTCAGTCCCCCTCTTTGCTAGTTCATTTGCTATTTCATTTCCTTCTATTCCTGTGTGTCCTGGAATCCAATGTAAAATGACTATATTGTCCTCGCCTAGTTCATTGAGTTTGTCTAGGCATTCCCACACCATTTTGGAACTGATTAGATAAAAGCTCAGTGCTTTAATGGCTGCTTGACTATCCGACATTATGATAATCCTTTGCCTTCTGTATCCTTTATCAAAATTGAGCTGGGCGCACTTTCTTATGGCGTGAATTTCCGCTTGAAAGATAATTGGGGTTTTTCCCAAGCTTTCATAGTGTTTGGTTCCTTGTCCGAACACTCCTATCTCAGTTCCTTCTATTGCTTTTGAGCCGTCTGTGTATCATTGAATGGCATTCTTCCCAAGTCAAGTGGTAATGGTATTTGGATCCCACTCCTTCTTGTTGCTTAATTCCGTAACGAATTTCTTTGAAAAGCTTTACTTTTTCATCATACCGTCTTGTGGCATGTCCCAGATTGTCTGATTTCTAAGAAATGAGGTGTTTTTTAAAATTAAGTATTCCTTTTCTACGTTTGGACCAAAGTAAGACATGAACTGCGGATGTCCTTAAGATGTAGTGTGCTATCTGGGTCCAGTCCACAGAAGATGCAGTTTACGCATTCAAAAAATCTATTTTGAAAGTACCAACAAGCGAGTGCAATAACTGCTTCCAGAATTGGTTCAAAAATGCATTTCTCTCCGTGGAGAATACATTTCCCCAGCTCTATGTGCAAAATATAAAGGACAAACCTCGTACTTAAGACGATAATACTATGTCTTGCACCGCACTAAACTAGAGAAAATGACCTTCCGCCAAACGGTATCAATTGAATTTTTTAATGTATTGTAGATTTTCATCAAATTAAGACTTCAAGTTGATGAATAAGGTCAAAAGTTATCTTATCATCTTCAAATTATATAACGAGCTGATTGTTTTATTTCCAATACGAATCAAAGAAACAAAGAACTCGATAAAGGAAATGGTTTTTTTTTTATAAACTTCATCAAAACCATCTTTTCAATACCTAGTTGGCTTTGACAAGTTAACAAGAATAGACATTACGTCAAATTGCTTGTTGAAGAGTTATTATTGTTGCGTAAAAAAGGTAATGTAATTTTTCACCAAAATGTCTAATTATTCCTCTGAAGAATATGCATTTAATATACGGTGAAGTATAATGTAACACAACAGACGACAACCCAATCATTCAACATTTATTATATATATTTTGAAAATCAGTTTTTGTTGGAATTAATATTATCCCTTTTGATTTATGTCCGCAATAACTTATTGTATTCCGATCAAATTGGATTGTTATTGAATAAATTTTGAAAAATAAGCTTGGATTAAAGGTGTTCGTCTGCGTATGATATAAGATTTATACATTAGAACTGTCTATTAAAAACCCATTTCGTAGTTGCAACCTTCAATTTTCCCGTCGTAGACTATCCAGAGTTGTAATTCTGATTTTTTTCTTTTCCATATGATAAAAAATCTAAAGTTGAAAGTCTACAAATGCAAAGTTTTGTCCATTACCTACCCCACACAAAAATGACCAAGACGTATATTGGCATTAAACCTGCCTTCACAGTTGAAATTTAATTGAGATTATTTTTCGTCGTTACCAATCTTTTTCCTCCTTATACTTGTTTGATTAATTTTTTTCTAGAAATGCATTCAATCGTTTCTAAAGGAAAAAATTTTCACAACGAAATAAAGTACGTTATCAAAGTAGCTCGATGTTTCGGAATATTTCCAATAGACAATCTTCTAGAAGTGAAATACTCTTCAATATCATTCAGATGGATGTGTCCTTGGACGATATACGCTATTTTCATGATAATAGCTACGTTTGTTCTTACAATAACTAGTTTTAGTCGAATGTGTCTCAACAATTTTAAGCTGCATCTATTAGGTGAGAAAAAAACTTCATAATCGTCAAATTTTCAACTTAGCTCTTCGTTTTTAGATAGTTTTTTATTTTGTGCGAACTCTCTGTTTATCCTATTAGAGTTTTTTAAAATTTCCATGAAATGGTCAGAGATATCGTGCAATTTTAATAGAATTGAAGCTATTTTTCGGAGTTGTAAATATCAAAGGAATTGTAAACTTACGTTTAATATTATTTTAAGCTTTACAGCAACCGCCATGATGTGTAAGTATAACAAGAATTTTCTTCTTGCGTATATAAATAAGCACTTTCAAGCAATTGCAAGTTATTATGCAGATCTGCTATACTGACTAGATTGAATCAAAAACGAAAAAAATGCCTCTCTATTCGTTCAATGAGCTTAAGAAGCGCTTAATGTATTATTGCGGAACTCTATTCTACTAACTAGTTTACTCCTAAGTGCCTTATTCATTTGTA
>CAJUYH010008867.1:0-14731 GCA_910591685.1 Galerucella tenella
GAAGAAAATATTATTTTCTTTTAGAGTTGACAGGAATCTTAAAAACGTAGTCTATTGCAACGGTTTGAGATATAGTAACAACCCCAATGAAGATTTTGCATACCTATTGAGTAAACTCCAGAATACCTTACTTTCTACAGAAGAAGTTACGATTGAACTAGCTCTGACTTGTGTGAAGAGCACCAATTTATTGAAAACGTTTGTATACATTCTACTTTTACTTTAATAATATCACTTTTTGAAATATATTGTGAAACTAAATGTACATAATAATATTTACTTTATAGGTATTTGAACCTATCGCTTGACGAATCATCAGGTATACGTTACCAACAGATTACAACTATTTGGACCTCAATTATATCCAAAAATGCACTAGGCTTACAAGCAGTCTTGGAGTATTTTGCAGAGGAACACGAAAAAATTCTATCTTCGTGAGTTATTTAATTAATCATTTTCTTATTGTAGGTACATAATTATTTAATTTGAAGTGATAAATTTGCAAAAATATCTTCCTTAGTGTGACTGTAATTTAGTTCATTGTCATTCATAGACTTTGAGGAGCAAGCTACTAACTTAAAAATATTGTTGTCATATAGCCAGAACATACAGCAAGCTAACCCAACCCATTTTTTGATGCATCACACTGTAGTGCAGTTTTTTTTAGATGGGTCATATGGTACATTAGCTGGTGAACTTAATTGTAATGATCTTTTTTACGTTATCGAAAGTTTCCTGATGCTTTTTTTTATTCCTTTTCTTACACCGGTAGCACTGCAGCCTGTTGGCATATTGTACTCTACTCCTACCCAGCCATTCCCGTACCTTCGAATAAACGATATAGGTCAACTGTATGCGTACCATATGCTACAGGCGGCACATTGACCCTTCCGTCTCCTGGAGTCCAATGCCTCACAGTCAAACAAGATATTGATTACGGTCTCGGTCTCCATGACACAAAGTCTGCAGCTGAGCTCCCCGTTATACAGCCCCATTTTATGCAGGTGATGTTTTACCGGGGCATGGCCCGTTAGAAAACCTGTGATAATTCCTAGCTTATTCCTACTGATATTCAGTAGCTCTTCAGCCCGTTTAACACATATGCCACCTAAGGTCTTACTGTGTATCACTGGGCTGGTGGCCAAAGATTAGACAAACCTCTGCGATGCTAAAACTAAGCAAGGCTTGAGGAAGAGAACGCACCAACACTCAGCAGAGCGAATGAACTGATCTGGTACACAGACAGATCAAGGAATGAGCTCGGCACCGGCGCGGGCATATACAGCAAGTCGAGCATATAGGAAGGAATCGTCTCGCTTGGTAAATGTGCATGATATTTCAAGCAGAGGTCTTTGCAATACTTGCATGTGCAAGGGCAAATAACATGTGAGCCTACAACAATATGCAGATCAGGATCTACAGTGACAGTCAAGCTGCACTTAAAGCACTTCAGAGCTCTAAGGTAACATCTCGGCTGGTATGGGAATGCGGCGAATAACTTAGAGGACTGGCGACTCGGAACAGTGTAGCACTGGAGTTTGTCCCAGGTCACAAAGGAATCGCTGGCAATGAAAAAGCTGACGAACTGACAAGAGCAGGATCGTTAGCCCTGATTAACGGACCCTAACCAGCGGTGGGCATTCCCAGATGCTCCACTAGGTCATGGTTAAAAGGGTGGATAGAAGAACAACACAATAAACACAGGAAGGAAGAATACACCCAGGCAAAGACATGGGAATAAATTCATAAAAGAACCATCAAAAAAGTAGCGAAAGAAGTGCTATCAATGATCAAGAACAAACAACGCGACATAACGGGGCTTCTTACAGGACACTTTCCCAGAAAGGAGCACCTGAACAAAATAGGGCTGTATAACGGTGACGCTGGACCACAGGAAGCAGAAACTGTATGAAAGACCCCAAATGACTCCAGAAGACCACAATAAGCCCAGGAGCTGAGGTGGTGCCGGCGAAGGGACAGCTCCTTAAAAAAAGGTCTTACTGCGTGTACCTGCTTTGGAGTGTTCCCCAACTGTAGTATATGATGGCTTTGAACCCTTTTTTCGTATTTGTCCTCAGACATTTTTTCAACGAGTGTGCAAAGTACTTCACGCACAAGTGTCATACAAAACTTTATCTACGACCACATGGAAAAAATAAAAAAAATGTGCTCTGAAGGGGTTAAAATACATAAAAATAAATTTTTTATAAACAATTATATACACAACGAATTCTAATTTCAGGTGGTGTGCAATTTGAAGAAATGCATTCATGTCGAGGCTCTTCCATTTAAAATAAATGTTGTTAAAATTTTAAATATAACAGAAAATATTTTCGACTATGTCTGACACTTCTGTCAAATTTACTGTCAGCACAAAAGTTTATACAACAAACGACTAAATTCAAGGCAACTAGATAATCACGTAGCTAAAAAAGAGTGTTAAAATGAAAACCCCATTTAAAAAGCATTGGTCATTTACGCACGCTTTTTAACGTATGTATAATGTATGATTTCACACATTTTTTTTTGGTTCGTAAATGACTAGTTTTAAAGGTGATCGTAGATAAAAGTAAAACAATAAAATACACCAAGGTGGGGAAGACTATTATATTATTGACCGAGCACCAAGATTATTTCGCGAGTGGCTTTGCCTCGAGCGAAATAAGGTGCGAGGCTTATAATGTTTTTAACACCATGGTGTATACAGTGCTATTCAAAAGTCCCCTCCCCCCTCGTATCTTTTGAACGGCAACACTTACATTAATAAAATTTGGAGGGTGAAAAGAAAGTGTTGTAAACTTCTCTACGAATGGTAACAGGTGACGTAATAGTGATAGATGGCGTCACAGTTCCACTCTGGCCAATAATTTTAAATAGGACCTTATGGCAAGTGATATCTCGTTGGAAAGGCATTGACATTGGCTACATAGCCATATTAATTTTGTTTGGGTTCAAACTAATTTTGACGGATAAATTGAATAATTACCAAAATTATTGTAATTATTTTTTTAAATTTAATTAATCAAATATCAACAATAGATTCTCATAGCAAGTGTTCGAAATGTGCTCTGTCTACTTCCTGACAGTAATACATCCTATTAGTAAACTCTTGTCGTACTCGTTCGAATGTGTCAGCTGAAATTGCATTGCATTCTTCAATAATTCTTTCTTTCAAAACGCCAATGCTATCTGGTACTGTAGTATAAACCTTGGATTTTAAGTACCCCCAAAGAATAAAATCTAATGGTGTCAGATCTGGTGACCAAGGTGGCCATTCTATAGGACCTTGCCGGCCGATCCATCTACCTCGATATTCTTCATCCAGGTAACGTCGTACTGCACCATAATAATGTGCAGGAGCACCATCTTGTTGAAATGTTATTTCCAGATGGCCGAATTCATCTGGATCATCTTCCAGAATTTCAAGAATTAACGGCTCTATTGCATTTTGTAAAATCTCCAGATACACTTCACCGCTTAAATTTGAATTTATGAAGACAGGACCAACTATGTGGTTTCCCAAAATACCTGCCCAAACATTGACTTTTTCTGGAAATTGGGTATGTTGTTCACGAAACGTGTGAGGATTTGTGTCACTCCAATACCTTACATTTTGTGTATTCACATTTCTATTGAGGCAAAAAGTACTTTCGTCACTAAAACAAATTGTTTTTGTGTAATGTGGGTTTTGATTAATTTTATTTGTCATACATTCACAGAATTCGAGTCTTCTGTCGGGGTCGTCATCCGAAAGGTGGTGCACCATTTTTAACTTGTGAGGATGAATTTTATTTTTAGCCAACACTCTTTGTACTGTAGTTTTACTTACTTCACAGATAGAAGCAACTTTAGTTGAAGAGGAAGTAGGGTTTACTACCTTTTCAGCAACTGTATCAATTTTTTTATCATCACTAAATGTTGGTCGACCAGATCGTTTGGCATCTTGAACACTACCTGTTGCTTCAAACTTGTGAAGAAGCTCCTACCATTTTGCCTATGTTAACTCTTAAACGTCTCGTTAAGCAATAATAAAATTAAATATTTGAGCTATTTAGAAAAACTTTGCAAAGCAACAAATACTATTAAATTAAAAACGTCAATTTTTTTGACAACTAACCAGAGGTGGACTGAAAAATATTCAAATGTGAAATAATAATTTTGGTATTTCTTTAGTTTATCCGTCAAAATTAGTTTAAACCCAAACAAAATTAATATGGCTATGTAGCCAATGTCAATGCCTTCCAAATGAGATATCACTTGGTATAAGGTCCTATTTAAAATTATTGGCCAGAGTGGCACTATGACGTCATCTATTACTATTACGTCACCTGTTACCATTCGTAGAGAAGTTTACAATACTTTATTTTCACCCTTCAAATTTCATTGATGTAAGTTTGGCCATTCAAATGATACGAGGGGGGACGGGACTTTTGAATAGCACTGTATACAATTTTTTCCACTACTAGCCAAATTTAAGAAAAAAATTAAAAATAATTTACCTACGTACTACGAAAAGCGTTTACCCCGTCGTCTGACTGACAAGTACACTGTCAGTTTTCGATATATTATGAACGTACTAGTTATGTCATCAGTCATTTTTGGTTCAGCGCGAATTTTTTAGCTAATGTCATTTTTATTCAAATAATTTTATCTTGATAGGTTATTTCAAGCAGCAAATATATTGAGGACAATCTCCTGTGTATATAAAATTATGTTGCACAAGTTTTTGTTGAACTACTATCCCTGAATTCGCAAAATATTTGAATTGAAATTTCACTTCTCAGTTGGCTAGAAGATGCAATAATTGTCAACTTCACAGCTAGTGGTGGAAAAACATATTTTTTCTACAAACGTGTTAAAAATGCCATTTTTAGCACTCCATAGAAGCCTTAAAAATGTCACTTTAAGACACTGAGTGCCTTAAAATGTTCATGGCTCTGCTGGTAAAAGTGAATTGTAAAATTTTGAAATCAAACGTTAAAATATTTAGATTTTATTTATTAACATTAATATTAAAAGTACAATTTGTGCAATTTGACAAATTAATTTCCTGCACTGCTGTTTTACCATTTTCCGTGGATAAGGAGGAATGATGCGCAGAAAAAATGGAATTTAAATTTAAATAATTTAAAATTATCTCCTTTGGATGTATTAATGAAGGTTTTTAAAATTTAATTCAAACTGTATTATTGCATTTTTTGAACGTTTGTAGAAAAAATATTGTATGATATACGTGTTAAAAGTACCTTTTAAGGCACTCATGTGAATTGCAGAATTCGCTTCGCTCATTCTGCAAACCTTCACATGCGTGCCTTAAAAATGTACTTTTAACACTTATATCATAAATAACTATTTTTCTATTGGTGAACCATTTTACCTATTTAAAGCACGCCTCAGCGTGTTTAAATCGAACTTTAAGAAACGCGCGTGTTTTAAAGTTACCGTGGCAACATCAACAACTCGAGAAACGAAGTCTAAATCATATGTCTAAATGACAATTTTTTTTATTATTGATCTGACAGGAGTAGTTTGTAACGTCAAAACTTTTATTCGAACGATATTTAACAATGTCAAATTTATAAATTAAAATGGAAAGTGCCGTTGTTATTGTTTGAAATATTAATATCTCGATTTTTCAAATCATAGGAAATGGTATTTAAATTAATACTATTGACATTCACAGAACTCAATAAGGTTGAACTTCTATCAAAATACAAATTAGTTTATGTTTTTCTCATTTCCATCACAACGCAAGGTATACATCATATACATTACGAATTCAACCATTTGACATTTAGTTCTTATTTCCATCTATGATTTCCATTTCTTGTTGTTGTAGTAGTTATAGACCAGTATTTATAATTTCAAAGTGCACCAATAAAAAAATAGCGTAAAGTATTCGTGGATAACTGGTCTTTAAAACACTTGCTCTATTTCGAGCACTCCGGCTTCGCCGTCGTGCTCGAAATAGAGCAAGTGTTTCAAAGACCTTAATATCCACTCATACTTTAATATACTATTTTCACTACCAGCTATAGATTTGACAATTATTGCTTCTTCTAGCTAACTGAGAAGTGGAATTTCTCTATTAGTGGTTAATAATTGTTTATTATTAACCTAAGGTCAATAATGTACACCAATTATTACAATGTTCATACGTACAACCAAATTACAAGAAAAAATTTAGGTTACACTTGTAATCAATAGAGTATCCAAATATTGTTTGCACTTGTGCAACACTTAGTATTAATATTTTGTAAAGTTATAGGAAGTTTTATTTATTTTCAGTTATCCATCGGTTCCGAGTTTACTGCAAAAAATAGCTAGCTCAATTATTAACAATCAGCAGCTCGAGCAAGTAAGTCAATTCAAATTGTGGGAATATATTCACTATAATTTAGATCTGTATATTATGCAATAAGCATTCAATTATGACTATTAAGATACGAGTATGAAAATTATGACATGTGAGTGTCGTAATGAATACATTGTCTCAATTCCATCAATAAAGGCGAGTTCAGTTCAGTACATTTCACATATTTTTTAGTTCAAAGAAATTATACAATCAGATGAAATTGATGAATCCTACAGATACATTGGCCAAAAAGCGATCACCTCTACAATTCTCAATTTAGGTTGGTTGCAAACCATTAAAGATGACCTAGAAAACTTTCTTCAAAAACCATATACAGGAAAATCATCAAGATTGATAACTTGGTCTCCTACTTTATTGGTTTCTTTTGCTTTCTTGAAACTTTTTGTAATTTAGATAGGTAATTTGTTTTCAACTAAATGATATATAGTGTTCAAGTGATTTATTGTTACTTAAATTCTAAATTCTATAATAAAATTATACATTCGATTATGCTTTTCTTCTTTTAATTAGGTCACCTTTCCACTTTGTGAGGCACAACTTAAAAAGAAAGAAACTTCGCCTTTGATTTCGATGAGCGGTGTAATGTATATGTCGGCGTCAATTAGTGAAATCCGTCATTCTCTGAAATGCCTAGTCATTTCACGTATTGCCGGCAAACAGCGTAATTGTACATTCGGTACACCGTTTGCCTAATAGTTTTAGGCATTCCCTGTAATGTCGGATTTACGTTAGTCAAACGCAGTAATTTTCCGTTTTCAGCTGTTACTCTGTTTGCCGGGTTTAGTCAATCATTGTAATTAGGCAGTGTTGCCAGTAGTGCATGAAAAGGTATTAAGTATTGAATTTTAAACATAAACTCATTTATTATCAATATGTAATTATATTAGGAGAATGATTTGGCCAAATACAAAAAATACAATATGATTCTGAGATTAAATTCGCCTAACTAAAGTATACATACCATGAAAAATAAATCACAGAACCAACAAATAAGAACGAAACAAAATAATATAAAGATAAAAGCTGATACTGTCTTCTCGTTTTTTTTCCAGGCGTTTGTTTAGCCCGCAGAATTTCTGTGGCAAGCTAAGAGAGAAAAAAAGTAAAATATTTTACCAGTTTTATAATTAAAATCTACATGCTCAAAAACCAATATAAAGGCACACAATAAAATCACTCTTTCACCAAGCAAATGAATTATAAAACCGTGTTAAATGTGGCAACAGTGTACGAATTTGAAGTGATATTGTAGGCTGCAGAAGTTTGAGGTTATGTTTGAAATCCTAAAAAATTTACTTACCTCCGTCAATTCTGCAATATTCCAAACTTCTTATAAAACAATTCTGAATGCTTCGACATTCCAGTTTCACAAAAACATCACTACACAGATGTTAACAACAATTACAACGTTTGACTAAACCCGGCAAACAGAGTTACGGCTGAAAACGGAAAATTACGGCGTTTGGCTAACGTAAATCCGACATTACAGGGAATGCCTAAAACTATTAGGCAAACGGTGTACCGAATGTACAATTACGCTGTTTGCCGGCAATACGTGAAATGACTAGGCATTTCAGAGAATGACGGATTTCACTAATTGACGCCGACATATATAATGTAATGTAATGTTTATTTAGTCACATCGACAGGCTGTTAAATCGATATGCTCTTTCTTCTATACAAATTGGATTTGTGGATTGCCCTCTTGTTTCAATTTCTAAAACTCGACAATTTCCTCCGGGGTTTTCGTTATATGGCTTAAAAATTCTTGTTTTCGTTTTTTCATAATTTCTTCCTCCTCAACCTCCAATTTCTGGACACCGTAATCAGTATCGGGGGCGGAAGAAAGTTTAATTTTCTTTCTTGGGAACTGTCTGCGCTTAAGGTTACGTAACCTATTTTTTGTATGAATAATATTGTAAATCAACACAACATTCGCGTTTAGGCCACCAATAATTATTTAAATTGAGATGATATAGTATTAAGAATTTATATTTCATTTAAAATAAAAGTTTTATATTACAATACTAACTATACAGGGTGTTTCTTAAGTAATCTAAAATATTATATGGGGCGCTTCGTTACTCAATTTTAAGACGAAAAGTTCATATAAACATGTGTGATAGGTGTTGTCGTTTATGAGATACAGGGTGTTGAATTTATTGTAATAAGTCAGTTCTGATTGTACGTGAAATTAATTTTTCCCGGTGACGCTACTGGTTTATAGAAGTAATACGCAAAAACATGCTTATTCTAAGTGGCCTTTGTAGCAACGTTGACAAGTGTCAAATTTTAAAACCAACGCAAAAATCGTACATTTTTATTTGATTGACTCTGTGTTCAGTTAATAACTATGGCAGTGTTTACTAATGTTGAAATGGCTAATATGCATTTTTTGTACGGATTAGCGAATGGTAATGCCTTAGAAGCTAGACGTACGTATGCCCAGCGTTATCCAAATAATCGTTTACCATGTTCAGATACGTTTACTAAGTTACATATTCGTTTACAAGAAACTGGAACTTTTGCTAAATCGAAGAATATTATTGGACGACCCAGAACTGTGAGAAATCCCCAATTGGAAAACCAGATTCTTCAAATTATTGACCAACATCCAGAAACGAGTACAAGAAAAGTTGCAGATGAAGTAAATGTTAGTAACAAAACTGTTTGGAATATTCTAAAAGATAATTTATTGTATCCATATCACGTTCAACGTGTTCAACATTTGTTACCTACTGACTATCCATTACGCATACAGTATTGTCAATGGATTTTACGTGAAATCGCGAACAATCCGAATTTTGTTGCCAATATTCTATTTACGGATGAAGCCAACTTTTCTAGACATGGGATTATGAATTTTCATAATGACCACATATGGGCAGATGTAAATCCACATACCATAAGTGTAAAACGATTTCAACAAAAATTTTCGGTCAATGTTTGGCTTGGCATCATCGATGATTATTTAATTGGACCATTTTTCCTTCCTGTACGGTTAACCGGTGAGACATACCAACATTTTCTAGAAAATGAACTTCCACTTCTTTTGGAAGATGTACCTATTATTATTAGAAGGCGCATGTGGTTCATGCATGACGGAGCTCATCCACATTTTTCAGTGATTGTACGCGAGTTTTTAAATAATGTTTTTTCAAACCTTTGGATCGGACGAGGATCTCCACACCCGTGGCCCCCTAGATCACCTGGACACAATCCTCTGGATTTTTGTGTGTGGGGATATTTGAAATCGCTTGTTTACACAACACTGATATTAAACGTACAAGATCTTCAACATCGTATCATAGACGGCTGTAATGTTATTCGTAACAATCCTGGTATCTTCGAACGTATTCGACAATCCATTAGACATCGAGCGGATGCTTGCATTTTAGCTGGAGGTGGACATTTTGAACATTTGCTCTGAAATGTATTATTTTTTCTTTATGTTTAACACATGTTGCTCGTAATAAAATAATAAAAAAATATAAATCAGTAGCGTCACCAAGAAAAATTAATTTCACGTACAACACCCTGTATCTCATAAACGACAACACCATGTTTATATGAACTTTTCGTCTTAAAATTGAGTAACGAAGCGCCCCATATAATATTTTAGATTACTTAAGAAACACCCTGTATTTATAAGGTGAGCGACCCGAGTACCATGTCATATGGCTCAGGTTCATATCAGGAAATTGATTGCAATAAAATATTATTTTGTAATATGTATGTGTCAATACGTCTATGCTGAATATCGAGAAATGGGTAATACTGTGTAAGCAGCATGTGCCGATTAGCAAACAGGAAATACATTTTTGCTATTCTCGATATTCAAGAAATATATTTGAGGTAGTAATAAAGTTAAGTTGATATACCTATAGTTAACTTGTTTTTTTAATTATATACCCTCTATGGCCTAACCTTGGAAGAACCGACAAGAGTACACATATTACATCATTACAAAATAATTAATGTATTTAGGGAACACTTCACGTTTAACAAATCTCTTATTTCTTCCTCTAAGCACGAAACGATAGTAATGCTCTGGTAACTCCAATTACCGTGAAATTTCACTAAAAATGTTTATTTCCTAAGCTCACCAGATGGCGTAATAGAGCACCGCAGCTGCGCATTGTGTACCAGCAAAATGACATCAAACGAATCTGTTGTCCACAAAATCATTTCTATTTGCTAACCTAACGTCACCCGTGAACCGCGAACTATCAAAAGAGCTAGCAACCATTAAAACTGCATAAACTCGAAATTTATGAATGGCTGTTATTGTACTGCCATCAGATGTTATGGTACGGGATTTAAACTAGCGCCCTCTAAATTGTCCAAAAATTGGAATACATGGAGTGCGATCTCCTTATACAGTCTACATGTCCAAAAAAATCGATCTCTCTACGAGCGGTGACAACCGGCCGAACAAAAATAATTGCTTAAAGTTAAAGGTTACGTAAAAATGTATTGTTGTAGTTACCACTTATTTGTACAATAAGTACAAAAAATACCGGATGTGCAAACATACAAATTTAATAAAACTTACAAGACACAATAAAGCTAGGTTAAGTCACATTTTCGAATAGCGCGGCCCGTTTATTGTACAATATTTAGTTCAAGATTATAGGTACCTACGCAATGATTTGATTTGATTATAAAATGAACATAACCTTCTCAAAAATTTCATTTGTTATTTATGGAACCGGAAAAATGTGTAGAATTCACTTATTTGCACGGCTGCATTTTATGGGCTGCTCATGGCATAAAGCTCGTGGCAGCTCATGTCACTAAGCGAATATTAATTTTAAAACAGAGGAGAAGAGGAGAGGTCGCAAAATTTTGCAAGGATGAAGGATAAACCTTTAAGAAATAAATGTATAAATCGCAAATTATACTAAATACATTTTACTAAGTCATTTACCTCATCTTCTCCTATTAAAACTTTTCAGTTGGTACTTACACAGAACAGACAAACCTATAGCAGGGAAAGTTTATAGGATGACCTTGAATAAAAAAATGAGGATTCAAACCTATCCACCTGAAGCGCTAGCTGCAATTGAGTTGTCGAAACCAGAAGCGGAATGGGCCTGTGCTGATGGGACTCTGCATACTATAGAATTCTACGGGTCGCTTTCTACAGTAGCTAGTGTATTATCTCTGGGGTGCTATTCTCGAGTCAATTGCGTATACGAAATTTGATGGTCATCGATAATTTGCGTATGACTTGTAGTTGTAGGTATTCTCGAATCGTAGTATACTAAATAAAGCATCCGCCAGTCGTACGAATTCACACGTATGGGTACTAGGCATACGAATCTTCTATGCGAATGCGAGTTTTCATAAGGGGCATGCGCATATGGCATCTTATGATCAAAAAGAAGGGATTAACCTCTATTTTTTGTTATGATTGTGTAAAGTTTGAAATGAAATTTCAAATTGATTTGTTTTTTGTTGGTGTTTTGTTGGGTTTTGTTGGTGGATGGACAAGTCAATTTTATGTGAATAAGAAATATCTCAGTTGAGTTTAGTTGAGTTGTGGATGGCTTTTAATACAATCCACCAACTCCTTACGCTGATCGGATGTTATGCTTCCCTTTGTTTTCTCCATTTGATAATATTTCTATGAATTCAGTTAAATCTAATTTTTCGTGTGTTATATTCAACAGGCAACTACAATATAGGTTCAAGTCAGAACGTTTTCGCGGTTTTTTCGTATATAAGCAAAATTTTTATTATTATTATATTGTAAACATGTTGTAAACCATGAGAAAATTGACACATTAGCAGTTTTGGCACAGTATTGTCAAGTTTTCATCCGACCACAAATTACGTAGACGAATGAAGAAGTCGTATAGTGTTCAAGAATGCACATAAGTCTTAGTATACGATTATTTCCATACGTAAAAGTTCGTATACGCTGCGTATACGTATTGTTGCGTATGAATTCGAGAATAGCACCCCTGGCTATTATTTCAGTCGACAGCAGTTAAAAGCATGGGGGCAGTGACTATAACAAGAATGGAGGTAAAGTGTAACTATTGTTAATGTGATGACCCATATTTTTAATCTTTTTGAAGGAAAAAGCCGCCCAATGGCGTGCATAAAATTGTTTTACCTACGACCCCCCCTATAATCAGTCAATAACACACAGTTGGTATCAATGTAATGACAGCTATTACGCACTGTAAAAAAAACGCACAGCTGTAAAGTAAATCGCACGGCTTCCCTAGCAACATTTAGCAACTGTCAATAGACGTCTCCATTTTATTCAAAATTTACTATTTGAAAACATTAGATATGGCCACGTTTAACTTTTCCACTCGTGCGTAAAATGCTTCTTATCACACACGTTACGTAATATACTATTATAAATTCGAATATTGTGAAATAATGCTTTTCAAATGTAATTCAAATTAATATAGTGGATTAAAATTAACCTACATAAAATTTGTAATACAATTCAAGGTCATCACATTAACATTAGTTACACCATTGTCTAATATAAAGAAAGTTACATCTAGCGTTTAAAAACATAATCACTCAAAATAAATAGGTATCTTTCCTTATTCGAAGTGAAATCTTGTATCCAGCGCCATCTAAACGTTAAATCCATCGCCACCTATACGTCTTGTTCGAACTACCGAAAAACTGTTAAACTATTAGCCCATAAGGTTGTCAGACTATTTCTTTATATTAGACAATGGTTACACTATAAAAGAGAGAGGAGAGAACATAACATTTGTTGCTTTCGTTTATTTGGGCGTCAAGCACTTGTGCGTGACGCCTCAGTCGTGACGACTTTTTAACAAATCGAACACGATTTTTTAGAATCCTCAAAACCACCTGACATGTGCCAATGCCAATGAATTTCCTGTGTTGTTAGAAGAACAGTTTTCAATTATAATGTTTTTGATAATAAAATTTTGCATATTTAGATATTTTTAGTAAGGTTTAAATCGTACTAAATCGTAATCGGCACAATCTTAACCTTTAAATAAACGTCAAACCGGACAAACGTCAAATTTTTAATGTCCGTGGCTTGATGCTCATACTTTTCGGTATGTGCTTGAGGGGCAAGGGGAAGGTAAGAGGGGAGGGTAAGAGGTATTATCGGGCGTGACGAACGGAATTCAGTCACTACGAGCTGCTACTAGCAGCCAAAAGTAAATAATCGAAAGCGCTTAGTGTAAGGAATCATCGACCAAATGGGCTTCTCAATATGGCCGACTTCCGTTAAAGCGTAAAAAAACCAGAGGCGTACCTACATTAAATTAATCAATTAGGGGAAACAAAAAACTCTCATATACATCTTTTTAAGATGGTATATATTGGATAAAAGCAGTCTCCAAACACTATTGTACAACTCAATATCAACTTAAATTCATACTAATACTCATAAATAACCTTTTTAATACTGAAAATCACTACCTTTGTAACGTGGCTTTTCAATTTGACACATTTCAGTATATTAAGGTTATCTATGTTGACACAAGCATTGATGACTAATGTCACTAATGTGGCTTCTCAATATGGCGACTTCCGTCGAAAGCTGTCGACAACTCTTCTTTTATTTCTGACATTACCATCGGATTGAAGTCTTTATGTAAACCTTTTATAGTTCTCATTGTGGCTATGCTACTTTTTTGTCATAGTTTAGTTTTTTCAAGATCGACCAGAAAGTATACACATTCTGGACAATTTTTCGTCCAGAAAATAACGTTGTGCCGATCAAGACCGGAAAATGGACGTCAGGGACCGGAGAAAGCTTTTGCCCGTCCCTGACGTCCATTTTTTTCATTTTTACAATCGCTCTTTCACAATACAATCTACCTGATATTGTCGAGTGATGACAGTTCGTTGATTTTTAATTTGTCGTTTATGTCAAACTTATTTCGCAAGTGCGCAAATTTAACAATAATATGAATTTAGATTTTAAATTATCTGACACGGAAAATGAGATTCCAGAAGAAATTTCGTAAGTAGCGCGGAAAGCGACTTACGATATATTACCAGTGAAATCAAAAGTCCGTTACGAGAAGTCATACGACGCATTTAAAAATTGGTGTCGAGGAAAAAAAGTGAAAAATGTAAATGACGAAGTGTTCAGATCCTCTGGTTTTTAGGATCCAAACACTAAAGTTTCACGAACTTGTCGTGATTTACACGAAACTCTCGATTGAGAGAATGTGTGTCTAAAATGAAATAAAGATTGGAGAATCTTCAAAACATATATTTAGGTACCAGAATCAAAAACTAAGACTCTGACAAAATAATAGGAACAATACTAAAAAACTTATTTTTTTGACACTGACTTACAGGAGAATGATATCCTGATTTTGTACAAAA